>AXCO02005022.1:0-19230 GCA_000473525.2 Anopheles melas | reverse complement strand
GGGGGGGGGGGGGGGGGGGGGGGTTATGCGAGCGTTTATGGTTATGCTAATGCAATGGACGCTGCTACGGTTTAGCTAAAATTAGACGGCTTTGCCAAACGGCTAGCGGGGTTGTTTTTGATTTTGGTTTCCCTTTTGGTGTTTGCACGAAGCCGAGCGATATTAAGCGATCGCTTCTGAGTATGGTCTCTGTGGAGAGCAGGAGAGAAGGGAACTGGGCGGCGGCGGGAGGGCATTATTTGTGCGCGACGATTGAGCATTTTAAAATCATTAACTGTGACCCAATTTTCCCGGACCCGGTTCGACGTCGGGTGCAGTGTTTGGGCAAGGGGAGGTTTTGATTTAGCTTTTTTATGGTGACGCGGTTCACAACTAATGGTTCTTTCGAAAGCTGGTAGAGGCGTTTATTGGCAGCTTGAAATGTTCTTACCGTATTTTGCAATCATTAACAGAATGGATTGGATCGTTCTTGTGTGTGATTTCAATTCTGTAATGCTCCGATGCAATTTTTGTGGATATTTTAATTTTTTGATATTTTTCATACAGATGTTCTACATATGTATTCTACGTTTACTAAGTCGTTTTATTGATCATGTACTGTTTACGACAAAGGAATTGAAATATTGGTAAAAACCCGATGTTATTTAATTACAATAAACTCTCTTTAAAGTAAATCGTCCCTAAAAAGGGAAGGCAATGTTGGTTGCCCACATCCGTCCATTTTTTCGATGAACGCTAACAGAATCCTTACAAGCGA
Source organism: Anopheles melas (assembly GCA_000473525.2). Lineage (NCBI taxonomy): Eukaryota > Metazoa > Arthropoda > Insecta > Diptera > Culicidae > Anopheles > Anopheles melas. Next base: position 18,473 of record AXCO02005022.1, on the reverse strand, counting down.
ACCGTTGCCATAAAAATGACGAAACACATGTTTTTTTCGATGCTTGATTGATTTTCATCTGCCTGATTTTCCCGTCATCTGATCTCAGAATCTATATTTACGGGGTTTTCTGAAGGTTAGAATTTCATGCCAACGGTCATGGTGGGTCGTGTATTTTTTTTTTATTGGAGCAACATTAAAATTGTGCAATAATTGGCACAAACATTTGCTCATTTACTTATGAATAACCTTTAATAAAAATAATTTTAAGTATGAAATGGATCTATTTGCAGCATCCCGTTACTAGCTCATTTCTAATATTTTTATTCATTTTGCACACTTGAAATAACGTTATTGGCCTGCATATATAATCACAAAATTCCGCTTAACTTATCACTTCACTAACAAGAAGCGTCTAAACGCGCCATCCAAGTTAGTGAACATTTTTATGATCTGCTTTGTCATAGTAAGTGTAGCACACACAAAACAGATTTGGTTCCATGTAACCGGCACAAAAACATATCGTGTAACATCTCTTGTGCACACCGTTCCACTGCAATCGCATCCGGATCACATTATGCCCGTCTGTGCGCCATATATATTTTACCCCGTCTTAGATGCTTGCACGGAAGCTGGCTGCTGGTTCTGCGAGTCGAAAAAGCCCGTCCAACCGAAATGGGAAGGCTTGGGAGCCCTATTTTATGCTCCAACGTGTAGGAACGGATTTGTGCGCGTGGCGTAGAACGAATCGAGGCGAGAGTAGATCGTTTCGAACGGTGGAATCGTTTGCTTCGCTCCTGACAGAGCCTCTTGGAGCCGAAAGCCCCATGAAGCACTAATAAATTGTATGTAGATGAAAATCAGATTACGTCACATTGCATTTAAGTAGAGGGACGTTCTCTCTCTCACTCTCTCACTCTCTCTCTCTCTCTCACACACACACACACACTATCTCTCTCTCTCTCTCTTTTGTGCATTTACATGGGTTTTTCCCGTTCGTCGTACCGAGCCCAGTTGCGCTTCCGTGGCTCTCTTTGGTGATTGATTTTCGTTCGATTTAGTTGGGAAGGTTAAAACCTCTTCCTTGCTGCTGCGTTCTGCTCTGTGATCTGGTTGGTTTGGTAAAGAGGTTTTAATGTTGGCATTATTTTCATCATGAAGGGATTTAATTTTTGCACCAACAATGTTTCATGTTGTTTTTTTTTGTTTGCCATTTTCTTCCACTTTGCCTCTCGGCAACCGCTCGTTGTTTGCGAGCAAAAATAGAGTTCTTATTTAGGGCAAGCTTATTTTGTACTTATGAAGGCTTTGTCATACACCCAAGCACACAATACCGCTGAAGAAAGAAGGCCAATAAGTGGGCTGTGTGCGGGTGCACGAGGCAAGCAGCAACACTGATGTAAACTGACAGGGAGCGCTTCATGCCTACGTCAGCCAGCTTCACCGAGCAGTGAGAGCTTTCCTAGGCAGAATCTAATTTCCCTTTATCGATCACAGGTTGTCCTTTTCAGGTTGTCCGTTTCAATTTTGTTGGTGTAGCTTTATATTTATCTATTGCTTCCTGTGTACCATTGAGTGCTTTTTCCGTGTGTCTACATTGCAGTGAGGCTCCGGGGGAAGAAGGTTCTGCCCACACAAACAGGGCACAGCTGCACCGGAAAGGCTTCTTCTAGGCGAAAGTGGATTTGCTATTTATAATCTGCCCACTGCGAAGGTTGCGCTTTTTCGATCGTGGAGAGTTGCAAACAAGTGAAAAATGTAGAGCATATTCCCCCCCCCCCCCCCCCGCGGGCTTGGTGAAACAATTAGCATTGAAGCAAAAGTGTGCCAACTGATTTCGAATCGGCATTGAATATGGCATTGAACAGTTCCAATAGTGCGGGAAGAGATTCCATAAGCAAAAAAAAATCAATTTCTTGACAAGCGCTTTTTTTCTCCTAAATATGTTTTATGAGTCCTTGAAAGCTTGGCCCTGTTTTACATTTAAATTTACGTACATTGGCGTTTTTACCAACAGCGGGCCAAAAGAAACCTTCAAAACGAAAAAGGACGTTCCTTTTTTTGCAGTAGAGAAAAGCACATCATGACTGGGCCCATGAGAAATAGAGCTCAGTGTGCTCTTGTTGTGTCCTCGGACGAGCGACGGGATGATTTTATGTGCAAATTCTGTCCTCACTTTTAGATCGTATTTCTTCGGCACGGTTGAACGATTTATGCCCTCTTTTCGGTACGGAGCGCAAATCGACATGACACCTTCATTCATATGCAGCAGGCTCCCGCACTCCAGCATCTCTTTACGATCCGCAGAGGAAAAGGTCCGCAAAGTTGGCAAGAAAGTTGTGTTTGTGTAATATAATCTCTACCTGATACGGCTGCAGCACACTACCTGCAATACAGCTCATTGTAAGGCTCTCTTCGCATCTAAAACGGAATTGTTCGGAAGAACGTATGCGTGTGTGTATAAGCCGCTCGGTTGGACGTGGGCAGTAAAAACTAATCCACATCGAACGGGTCCCCCCACAGCCAAAACCGTTCGACCTTTTTCCCGGATAGTTTCGGTGGAAAAACAAAACCATTGACATGAGGCCTACCGGGAGGAAGGCGAAGGCGCCTCCGAAAGCTTCCCTCTTCTGGTACGGATCAGCAGAGAAATTGTTCCTTATCTGTTCTTTTTTATTCCTCCAGTCGGCCTTTGGGTCGAGGTTGTTGTTGTAGTAGGGTTTTTATGATGTGATAATTTTCTCACCCGTAGTACGTACGTACCCTTTGCCAGGCTTTTGAAGTGGATGAGAGATGTGGCGAGAAGGTCAGTCCAGAAGGCTGTGCATGTGGAGCGAGAGATGTGTGTTTGTAATAAAACTTACCTACGAAGAAGGCACACACATTTCCGGTGCAGCAAAAAGGGCAGGAACATGAAGCAATGAATGTTGGGCAGCAATGCGCATAAAGCATACGTTTTTATTGGAGGAGGAGTGTGTGTTGAAGGTGAGTAGGGCGATAGAGTTCGGAAGGCAATAAAAGTATGCAAATACAAACGATATATTAGGAAAGCGATAATCTTCAGCGCTGACGTGGTCTTGCAGTAGTACAGCTAGACACTGTAAGAGATAAAGATTTGCTTTGTACAAACCCAAAAACTGGACGTAAATTCCCATTTTCTAAACGATGACGTAGACACGCACCACCAAGAGGACCAGCTCGGGAGGTTTTGGTGTAAATATTTGAATTGCATCTGTAAATATTTAATCACAAGCTGAGCTTGCCATTAGCTTTCACCTTCGCCTGTTCCTCCAACACAGCGGCGATGGTGAAGTTCATTTGTGTTTGAGTTAAAAACTTTCATTCTGCCCACGGGCCCAAAGCGATCTGCTCTGGCCGGTGCGCAACCATTACGTCAATCTTACGGCAGGGCGGGCATCACATCTCCTGGCCCTAGGGCAGAGCCAGTATGAAGTTGAAATTGTGCTAGCTGAAGACAGACACTCACATGCGCGGCGACGTGTCTGTGCAAACGGAATCTGTAGCGCTCAAGGCCAAGTTTTTCCCCCGTTGGCAGACGCGTTTTTATTTGACCACGGATTGCTGTAAACAAATCATCCGACAAACTGGCCACGCGGTTTTCTCTAGCGCTGCCTGTCAGCAGCAGCAGCAGCTGCTGCTGCAGTAGGGAACGAAAAGATCATCATACTAATAAAATTTCCAACAAACACAGCCACTACCGAGCAGCTCAAAAACTATTTTCCAACATTTCCTTTTTTTGGTTTTACCTCGGGTTTTTTTTTTTTAGGAAGAGAAGACAGATGAAGACAACATGAGCAGAAGTTTTGTTTGTTTGGTTTTCTCCCGTTGCCCGACTGGGGTAACATTTTTATTTGCTGCTAAGGTGGAGGACCAAAAGCAAAAGCAATATTCCGTTCGCTGTACACCCCGCCGTTTGCCAGATGGCTGCTGCCAGAGGGGGAAGTGTGTTTGATGTTGGTTGAAAGAGGGAAAGAGCATGCTTTGAGGGGGGGAATCGAAATACTAACACACTTGAGGCTGGAAGAGACGTCATTCAAATAGGCGAGAAAGTATCGATATCCTCCGATAGCTCGAACTTCACCTCGTTTGCTGCAGCTATTTTCTGCTTGGAGTGCACCACCGGATCAAGTGCGTGGAATTCACTTGAGAAGCGTCGAGGGGAAGGGAGTGTGGCGTTCGGCTACATTAACCTTCGGGCACTTGAGTTGACGCCTTCGAGCGAGTTCCGCGATTATTTCCATATGTGTCTCTAGGTCTATGGCACGTCCGTGGGGGCGTTATATTTCACGTGGAAACCAAGTGACAGTTAAAGCGGGTGAAACATTACCTCATCTCCCGAGTGTCTCGAGAGTCGCGTGCGCCCACGCATGAACCGTTTGGCGCAGATGACAGATTGAGCGGGCATTAATAGGGTTCGGGTTCAGGAAGTGTGATGACAAGGTCAAGGTAGCAGTTGCTGGAAGGTAGTGATGGGCAAAGTTGGTAAAAATCCGAAGTCAACTCCGATCCTACTCCGAAAATTCCGAAACCAATTCGGGAAGGTAGATCCGCCCAGCATTATCTGGAGTCGTTCGGAATCATCTGGAGAGGTCCAGAGTCACCCGGGGTAGGGATCGTCCAGGGTCGCTTGGAGTCGTCCGGAGTCGTCTGGAGCAGTTCGGAGCAGTTCGGAGTCGTCCGATTTCGGAGCAGTTCGGAGTCGTCCGAAGATTTCTGGAGCTGTCCGAAGTCGTTTGGAGTCGTCCGGAGTCGTCTGGAGTCGTCCGGAGTCGTCCGAAATCACTTGGAGTCGGAGTCGTTCGAAGTCATGGTCTCGAAAAAAGGGCCTTCAAAAGGTATGTATACAAAGTGTGAAGATAAAAAAAAACATCAAAATTAAATGCCTGATCACATGCACAATGTGTCGGACGGCTCCTGACGACTCTGACTCCGGACAACTCCAACGACTCCGGGCGGAACTAGTGGTTCCCATTTTGCCGGAGTTGGAATCGGACTAATAATAGTCGGAATAGGATCGAAGTCGTGGATGCGCTCCAGAGAGCACATCACTAGCTGGAACTGTGTTTACATCTGGTGTAGTAATTTCTTGATTACACTTAACACTTGAGAATTAGATCTTCGTCTATAAAATGAAGGTTTGTGGTCATTTTTTTCCGCAAGACCTCCACTCACCTTAGTGTGATGCAATCAGCTCAATCCTCCGGTTTCTATGCAGAGGCCCGCGTGTTTGCCCGTGCTCTGTCGAAACGTGATCGATTGGCGTGAAGTGAGTGTTGATGCAGAAGACGAGCACGATCATCGAATTGTTTGTAAACAATCGCTCCCTTTAACACATGCTTTGGCCGAAAGATGGCATTCACCAAGCCGCAGTAACACGACAGCTTGAACGGCAGCTCCCCGACACTAGTAACAAGCCAAGAAACATTGCCAGGAATGTGACCGAATGCGGTTGTGTGGTTTTGCTGTTTGTTTGCACTTTTTGGGGTCGAATCCTAACGCGTTCGTCGTCTGCAATGTGTGTGCGCGACAGCCAAAAAGATACGACGTTCGATTCTGTGCCGTATTTTAATTATATCACTTTACACCACACACACACTCTCAGTTCCTCCCCGGACCTTTTGCTGTGACGGATGTTTTTTAATTGGGAAAAGGGTCGGTTTGTTTACACCGCGTGGCGCTATGGTGGTGCTGTTTTATGAGCATTCTGGGCGGGTGGGTATCGTACGGCTTCTGCTGGCTGTTTACGGTTTATTGGGGGAGAGCAGGGAATAGAACAGTGAACAGATAAACAGAATCAAATTTTACGCAAACAACGCAGGGACGACTAAACGGCTACCATCGTGCGGGGAAAAAAGGGACTAGATAAAGAGTTTGCTAGTAAAACAAGAAGGGGTGATGGAAATTGTACGACAAATTCGGCAACATCGTGTTAAACGTTGACTTTAAAAGGGGCAACTTTTAATTAGTTTTAGAGTATTGAAAGGGCCAACATTTTCAACAATACATGAATTCTAGGGTAAATAAAATTTCTTAGGAAAACTAATTATTGGAAACTTAGTAAAAGCACATTAAGTTAATGAAAAGTGCCATAAGTTTGTGTGAAATGCATTGGAATGCATAATATTGCATGCTTAACATGCAAAGAAAAACAAAAACAACATGTTTCGTTAACATTATCCTTCCATTTCCGTCTATTTTGGAACCATTCAAATGCAAACTGTACAATCTCACAAACTTCACCTCACTGTATGGATACTACTTTTGGCTCGTCCGATATGGTCTAAGTTTGTGAACCGAAGAGCAGCAGCTAAACAGTACGTGCTGGAACGCACAAGTAAACGTTCGTCTGTGTACAAAAATGACCACATTTGATGCAAAAATAGAACAACAAAAGCGATGTTACCAAGCGATCATGTTGCACTTTCCGAAGCTCGGACGCTACAAAGTCTTACAATGTTTGTCTTCCAAGGCTTTGCTAAACCCTCTTTTCCAACCTCTAATGACGTGTGCTGAATGAGATGGTACTCTATGACGCACCGGATTGAGCAAACTGATTTGAAATTCCATTTCCTGTCCGCTTTTTCCAATCAAGTTCAGCAAAATGGCAAAGCATATTTGCATAGCATCGTTTCTTCCTTTATCTGCGAGACCTTGAACTACATACTGGTGTTGTGGAAGAAAAAGGCTGCGCCTGGTGCATGTGAACCAACTATTTCTGCAATGTGATAGTGTGCAGCTTTACTCGTTTCATTATTATCGCCTTTTTAACCCAGTAACTCTCAGCATATGCTTTAGTGCGCTTTCAATTAAAAAATCGCGCCGGTCACCCGGTTTCATGAGCTGAAAGACAGTCAAGAGAGCGTTGTGCGGGTGCTGGTTGCTTTCCCAGGCGTCATTTTCCAAACCGGGCGCGCGCGTTAGGCGCTGATCGAGTGGTGTTGTGCGAGTTATTTATAGTGCTCCATTCAATGCTCTGCAATGCTGGGCACCCTCGTCGTCATCATCATCATCACCAACATCATATCAACATCATCAATGGTTGTGTAAACACTTGGTTATGTGCAGATTGAAAGGTTGACGAAGAACCGAAAGGTTGGCTGGGGGTGTAGGTAGTGTGCACGGTTCGTTATTATTGTTGCCAGTGTTGCCACCAAACCACGTGCTGCTGCTGCATGCTGTCAATAGTGCTCTTAAATACCGTCGCCGTGTTGCGTATTGGCAGCAGGGCCGACAAAATGTCATAACCATTCACTTGTTCGTGCTCGAGCGTTGGGTCGGGCGAGCATCGATCGAGGGGGCGTGTACCGTTTGGGCCCCCAGAGGGCCGGATAGTGCTCAAACATGTGCTCCATCCGGCAGGCCAAGAGGGAAGGGTTTTTTGGTTAGGTTTCGCGCAACTCTGGTGATACTTATTTATAGAACGTACTCCCGTTTTGCCCTGTGCGTTACACTGTCGCCGTTCATCGAATGGGTCGGATTCATTTATCAATATTCATGCCCAAAAAGTGATGTAGTACGTCGTCCCCGAAGATGTAGAGGTACTAAATGTTAACTGAAAATGTCAATCATTGCTGGATGGGATCAGGCCGAAAGCGTAGTGTGTTTGGTAATGATTGGTTTGAGTGTGTGTTTATCGAGTGACAGCTTGGGTGTCAGCATTAAGTCATAAGCTAAGCATACATTATTTACGGCAGCCAACACCCATCGGAGTGTTTGGATCATGTTCCGTGGATAAGTATTTGAGTATATTGACGCATGAAATTTGTTGAAGTACTACAATGACATACGATTCAGTTGGTAGAAACAAGAAAGTAAATACATATGATAAAACGTACATCAATTTAAATATTTTGATTGCTTTCCGCATTGGCTTTTTTTGAAGCTTGATGATGATGACGATCCTTCTCTATTATGACCTTTTTAAAAAAGCTTGAAGACATAACATAATTCACAATTCAGGCGTTTCTTATGAGTAGGATATTAAGAAAATGACGTTTTAAGCCGTAGGGCTCAACAGAACGCTTTCTATGGGCAGAATTAATGAAGATTGGAATCGAACTCATAATTGACAGTGTGACAGGATGGAGCCTTAACCACGGCACCATGCATTCGCGTCTTATAAGGCATGTTTGATAGCCAATAAATATCATTGAGTGAACATAGTATTTAATAGAGAATATATGATTTTATAAGTGTGTATTTCATAATTAGTAATGTAATAATAATGTGACTTCCATTTTTTCGAAAAATGTATTTATGCGCTTCACAGGAATCTTTTTACCACCTGCATAAGGATATTCTTCGAATACGACCATTTTTGTCGGAAGAAATAGAAGAAAAACTCGCACGAACAAAACCCATAAAGCTGTCCGTACCCCGTACAAATCGAGCACGTTTTCCAATAGTTTTCGGACGGTCTAGCGTTCACGCTCCTAAGTGACAGCCCTCTCGTGTAGCAATTCTTTCCGTCTTTTGACCCCCGCGAGATGTGTTTTCCACATGAAGCTCACGTTTTCGACTCAGCACGCCACACAGCTGCAAAGTGTGGTTCGTGTCAATTTTGAAACGGAAAACACAGTTAGAAACCGACAGCAAAACCGGTTCAATCTTCGGACCGAAACGATCCGCGACAATCGGCTGACGACGGGCTGAGGTGAGGGACGGTGTGACCCATCGCCGGGACGTGGTCCGAGGGGCCGGAAATTGAACATTTTTTTCCGCGATCGATCGGTTCGAGCCAAAAAGGGAAAATTCGTACAGATGAAAAGCACACGGACGACCAAATGTCGCGTGTACTTGAGGGGCAGTTGAGTTGCTGGTTTTTGCTCCTCTTCCCCGGGGTTTCCTCCGGTGTTTTGTAACCAATGTTTTTGGTGCACTGTTGGGGGAGGAAAGGGAAGCAGCTGACATACGGAAATGTCAAAGCAAAACACGGTTCCAGATGTTTTGGTGGTGCTGCTGTAGAGATACAGTTGGAGATTTTTATTTCTAGACATCGGTTTTCGGAGGATAGTGGTTGTATTAGTAGCAGACGGCAAACAAATTTGTTACACCATGCTGTTGGCAGTATGTTTTTACCAGTGGTTGCTTTGTGTTATTGAAATGTCAAACGGTTCGGTGAAAGTTTGAAAAGCTTACTACTTTTTTGTGAGGAACACAGAGTGACAGCACGGATACACGATCCGTAGTAATCACTTTTCATGTTGAGCGTTTTTGTGTGTTAGCTCTTGTAACAATCTGTCTGATTTATACGCGAGAAATAAAAGAAATTGAAATCGTTTGTTGTTTGCCCTTTTATTCCGCAACACAACATGACAGTCAATGTTTCCTGCATACGTTTCCTTCACTTTAACCATCCACCCGGCTAGGCTCATGTAAAGCATCCAAGTTAATAAATTTGTCACTACAATTACGGGCATTTTTCAGCTGTCAGACGGGAAGCCCTTTCGTGCGAGCCTCCCTTGCTCTTGCTGGTTGGCATTCACACACTGATCGCAAAGCGAATAAAGTGGCCCGAACGAAATTCAACTCGCCCTTTCCCCCAAAAACCTTCCATATCACTCCATGAACTAACAAAACGTGTCGCATCTGCAGTGTCGTTGGTTGGATGGCTTTTTTTCTATATCCATACCACCCTTACTCGGATGTGATCTGATGCAATATGAAACCCGAACCGGCGCTTTTCCTGCTTCGGCAAAAGCAGCTCTTCAGCGACATGCACAAAGCTTCGGTTGCTACCGCTGAATAATCGAGTACCATCATTCAATGCGCCGATGGTGTGTGGTGAACTGCCTGCACAGCATAGCAAGTGGTACCGAGTGAGCATAAGTCCATCCGTCGCAAAAAAGGAAATAAAAGTACGCCAAACAAGGCGGGTGGCCGAATGGAATGGTGAATGGAAGGAGGAAGAGTCCGCCATGTTGGTGGTACTTTTTTGAGGAAGTTGAATGTGTGTGTGTGTGTTTGCTGGCCTTTTTGGCCCTTTCGATCAATCGTTTCGGCGGTGCTGTAACAGGGGGCAGGGGTTTGGGGAAAGGACATTACTGAACCCTTCCCGTCGGGTTGACAAAATGAAGATCGTGTGGCGCTGTTTTACGATGACGTGTCACTTAAGGCGAGAGGGTAAAGACAAAAACGGAACCTGCGCGGAAGAAGCTTAGGTGTGGAAAAAGTGTTCTCGTTGGAATTACATCCCTTTCCGGATACGGCCCGTCCGGTGGGCGAGGACTGATATACAAAAATGTCGTTATGGCGAATTCACTTTGCTAGGCGTGCATCTTCGTTTGTGGAGGTGAAGTCTAGGTAAGGTAGAGTATAACACGTTTGTTCTGATTATCGATTCTTGTTGAAAATATATCAGCAACACTTATTGTAATACGAGAGGATTGTAGATAAAGAACAATGGCTCGAACCTTATCGATCACCAGATGTACCTTCTGCACGATATTCCTGTAGTGTTGTGGGTTGAACGTCGACATGTTGACATATGTGGCCTTGGTTCAAGCCTAGAATGAACTTAATCGTTGAACTTTTTTACATCAGGAATTCCTCATTATGCTGATTTGGACCAATTTGTTAGGTAGCACCAGACGTGAAGCTCTTCATTGTATGTAGTTTTGCTACTAAATAAGAAGAAGTTAGAGAAGAAGAATAGAAAGAGCTCACTCTTGGTTCTTCTTTGTCTTTTTTGTACTCCAAACTAATTTTATGATTTAGTTTCAACATTGAACTCAAATCATTTTTTTCGTCGTGCAGGTCTCAATATTGGATCTTGCTTGAAAGCTTCACACTCCTACCCAGGCCTCAACTCATTATGACCCTAACAAATTTGCATCCCGTTCAATGCATGTTAACTTTTCGCTACACTCCACCAATTGTTAGCCACCATCGTGATGGGGTGACAGGTGGCAAAACTGAAAGGTGTGATGTGTTTTTTCGCTTGCGTCACCATTTTCCTTGATGAAAATTGCATCTCATTCCGATCACGTACCGCAAGCGAAAAGGGCAGCAGCCACTTAGCACCACCGGCGAGTGAGTGTGGCTGTTGGTGCGAGAAGGGGAGCACCTTTCGCGCGAATGTGTCTCGTATTTTAAGCCACGCTGTCTGCCCGTCTCCATTGAAGTTGTGCTGCTGGTGGAGTTTGCAGGCGTAGTTCCCCCCAGTTTTTGAAACACAGTTTTATGCTCGATTACGAATTATGTTTGTTCGGTTCAAATCCCAGCAACGAGCACGAAAACGGAGCAAGCGAGAGAAAAAGAGAGAAGGGTGGTGGGTCAGTGTGATGAATTGAATGCATGCACAGCCCAACGTGGTGTGAGAAATGGCCGGAAAGAAGGGCTTGTATACAAAAAAACGTGATGGAAACGAAAAGATACGGACTAAACAAAACGTGGGGAGCTGCAAAGAAATTGACGAGCGGCGAAGAACCGTCGACATCGAATGGCCATGTTTTGTGCCCGGGTGCCTTTTTGCTCAGAGCAGCCAACAGTGCCACTCGATGTGCATTGCCTTGGCAGCGAAATCGTGCACACAGCACAACACACCCTCGTGGCCGCTGGGTCCGCGAGCCGAAGGCGTTCGCGTACACCCAGCTGATAATGGGGCATTCTGTGCATCTGACAGCGAGCAAAGCTACATAAAAATAGAAGTCACGGCCTCGATACGGATGTGCGGATGTCGTCGCTATGTGTGTGTATGTGGTGCTGCCAAGCGGCATCGTGTGCATGCATATCCGGTTGATAGGAGGCGCTGGTTTGTGAAGATCGCTGCAAAAAGGAAACACTTTCGGCGCGTATAGGGGGGTGCTGACTGTATGCACGTTTGGTAAAACCTTCCACACACCAAAGCTAATAATGTACACAGTATGTGTGGTGGTGACGTACTTGGGGCGGTTGCTCCCTTAGCAGTGTGTCGGTCCTCCTCTTTCGATCGGTTCGATTGCACCTGTCATAAGGCTTCGGTGAGGGTCTCGCGGTAGGGGATAACCTCGAGCAAAGGCACAACGCAACTGTGCCAGGTTGTGGGTGGTAATGAATTTTTAATTTAAATATCGATTTCTTCCTTCACCAAGGGACGGTGTAGTGGTGTCCGGGCATGTGTGTAGCATCTTTAACCGCAAATGTGTGGTATGTTATGGGCGAAGTAATATAATGCGAGACAGGACTGAATTCATTGAAGGGTGAAAAATTGAGCTCGAACTCCTCTTTTCCTTCCCGTCAACTGGTGGGCGACCTTGTGTGCGCGATCGGTCGAAATCGTCTCAATGTTTTCTACGTTCTTACGTGCGTTCCTACGTTTTTACGTGTTCTTTTTTCTGTTAAGTCGTTTTTACAGCTCTGTAATACACAAGCGAGATTAATATTTGGATTTTCTTAATAGTTTCCTCAGAAATTTCTGTTTCATTATTTTATATATACATTCTAGGGATTGTCCCTATCAAGATTTGAACTCAGGACGGACATGATCAATAGTCGTCCGTTCGACGCTTGCGCCAACGAGGCTGTCCCTATCATTTCCGTTAATTGCGTAATAAATACTTAAATATCTTTCTGTTGCTGACATTTGAGAACAAAGTCATTTTTAGTTAAATTTTATTAAACTTCTGAAACGTTCAACACAGCAGACAATCAGGTTTAGTAAAGAATTTGCTCTGAATAAAGATTTATAATAAGTGCAAGACACCACGTCGCCTGGTATGCATATCAACCAAGCGTCTCATTTCTTCTGGAGACAAGCTATCATGCACACATACTTTATAGGGGAGTTTCCGGGTAAGCCGTACCTTGCTATCATATTCTTCGCGGGAGGATGTAATAACTGTGCAGAATGTAGCGCACTATCCCGCCCCGAACAAGCACGAAAGAGCGCGCTGATGAGACCCTCGGGGCATCGATGACAGGGAGCTGTTTGGTTGGTTGGGCTGTAAGGCGCAATGAGGAAAATATTCAAGAATATCATTTTAATGGGACACTCTTAAAGTGGTGCCAGTGTGGAACACGAGTAATAATGACACACAAGAAAAAAAACCCTTGTATGTTACCCCATTGCTTGTGGCGTGGTAAGCCGTAAGCCGTAAGCGTTTAGATGCAGTGTCACGATTTTGCTGACGGATGAGCACGCAGTTTCTTTCAAGCTAGTGCTGTAAATGATGCGATGCGGTGGGCTAGCTTAGAAGAGATTTAATGAAGTATCTTATCCGTCAGCGGTATCCGGAGTGGTGGCTCGTTTGGATGTTAGCTGCGGTCCGTTTTGGAATCGTGCTGATCGTTATCGGAAGGTATAGTTACACGATCATTATCACGCTGCTAAGCATGTCCTGCCGTGCATGACAGACAGCCCGCATGTTCGAATGTCTGACCGAGTGGAATGATGAAATGTTGAGTGCAATCCCAACCACGCTAGTTATGAGGTATGGGCGGCAATTGAAACCATGTCGAATGGATCATTCTCTGCCAGGATGACGAGGGTCAACGGGAGGGTGGTTCTACAATAAAGCTTGAAATTGTTCCAATTCGTTTTGAAGCGATCAGAAATTCGTCCCCTGGTACGGGTACGATTGCGCATTGGGGGCTCGTTGTTCGCGCGGAACATTAGGCACAATAAATCGCTGACCAATCGATGCCCCCCGTTGGGTGTCCAGTAGGTTATGTCTTCCATGCGCTGGCACGTCTTTGAAGCTCGGTTCAAAGTTCGTTGGCCTCGGCAAAATTACCCCTCGGGCGTGCAAGTCCGGACGGGGAAGAAAGAAAGAAAAAAGAAAGGGAACGAACGCGATCACCTACAAAAAGCCAATCATCCTTGACGCGCTTGGGGTTCCAGAGCGGGAAGAGCAGAAGGTTCATCCCGAGACACTCTCTCTGCCGCTGGCCCCGGTGCCTGTGCGCCGGTTGGAGGAATGAAGTGATCTTGGTTTTATAGCTCCGGTTACGTTTCCGTTACGATCGCGCCAGCATCTCACTCGTAGGTTTTCTTTGCCTCCCCACCAGATTCGCAAGTTGCCTTTGCGAACGCGCGCGAGGATGAAGAACTGCACGAATTAAGCATCGAAGAACTGTTGGAGTTGGCTGGGAACAATCCCTGGATTTCTGGAGCTGAAAGCCCAGGGTTGGAACGTTTCGGATATTCAGGTTCTTTTATGGAGCTGAAGACAGCTCAGCTCATTGGAGCGGGAAGAGGAAAGAACGAGTACTGCTCACGAAATCGACGGCCGTTCTGCCGATTTTGGGGAGCTTTATGGGGGGCAGTGCGCCGCTTCATATAGAAAGCGACCGGTAAAGGAAGAAACTGGCAGGGGCTCGATTTCAATTTCCGAGTTCGTGCGCTTAATAAGCTCCCATTTCGATGGTGCAGAAGAGATGGGCCGGGTGGCTTTGGTAGATGGTTGTTCTGGTGTGTAACTGACTGCTCAATACCTGTCCGTACAACCCTTTTGTGTGTTGTGTGTGCATGTGCTAAGTCGAACAACTCGTGACCGCGTGAGATAAGTACGCGCGAGAGAGAGATAGAGCGAGCGGCGCGCATCTTCGTGCCTGAACGCCGTCAAAGTTAGCCATCAGTAGCTCAGACTGGTCGAACCCATTTGTGGGCCCGATCTAATAATCCGCCTGTTTGACTAAGCGGAACCTGAGACACCGTACACTGTTGTGTGCATACGATCTGGGCCACCCTTGGGGCATTCGGGTTGATTTATGCATCGCTAAGAGTGATCCATAAATCACCACACTGGACCAGGAACACAACAAAATGGAACACCTTGCCCATAGTATGCAACCATGTCACCGAGCGGCGTTTTGTCGCTTTGGTAGAAAGTTCTTTCCTTTTCTGCTCTGTTGCTTCGTTTCTGTCACCGTCAGGTTTTTTTTTCTCTGCCTTACCCAGAGGGCTGCCCCAGAAAAAGCATCACTGTGTGCCATCCAGCCTGAGGGAAAGGGGGAAAAAAAGAAAGTACCTTCAAAACTTTCCAACATGGATACAAGCAGCAAAAAAAATGAAAAAAACAAAAAACAAAAAAAAAAAAAACATCAACAAACTAGCTCATCCGTATCTCGCGTCACCTTCTCATCGTAACCTTCGAAACGTGTACATCTTATGAGCCACGAGCAGCAGCCTTCCTGCGCGGTGTTGTACAGTTACACACTCATTAAAGTTCTTTCGCCACCATTGTGTGATCGTGATAAATGCAAAACAAAGCGAGAGAAGAAACCTTTCTTTTTACGATTCTCGGCCCCATCCCGGTGTGTGTGAGAACGGTCGTCATCACCTTGATACCGCTGCGTCGTCGCATCATTATTATTCGTAGTTCGGCTTTTCAATGGGTCGTAAAAATATGAACAGAATTGATAAGTGTGCCTGTTGGCAGAGAGAGGTAAGCCGGGGTCAAAAGCAAGAGCCGTATTTGCGGGTGGCGTGTTTAGAGCACGCGGTTTCAGCAGCTTTGTGACCCATTTTTTTACCAGTGGTTTGATTACTGACTGCAGATATTTGATGCGGTTGTGTTTTGTTTTGTGTTTACGGTAGTTTGATTTATTGACAATTGTTTGTTTACTTTGCGTTGCGTTTTGAGCTTCGCTATATTGAAGCGATAGATCACAGATAAAACAAGGAGCTTTATTGTGTTGGGGTATGCGTACCGATCACTATTATTAGGGAATGTGATGGGTTATCGTTTATCGAATAGAAATGAATAACCAGAAAAGAAAGAGCACAATTGCACAAACAGATTTCGATTCTGATTGTGCAAAACATTGGATCTGCTCAATGCTTTATAGACTGTTAGATGTGATGGATCGCGAACGGTACGATGGTCTACGTGATACGCCGCTGCACGTTTTCTTCCGGTATCAGCCGGATAGAAATCAATCCCCATTGTGGCCAACAACAACATAACACACCTCCCCGTAGCAAAGATTGCCTGCTTTGATCGGTGGCTACCGGTTGTTTAAAAGGGTGGGGATCTATATAAAGTTCTCTTAGGGATCGTAATATCAACAAAGAAAGCAAAAGAAGCAGATATAAAAACTGCGATAAAAGCAAAATCATGGGACATTTATTGAACAGTAATTATTGGGTTATGTTTTCGTTTGCCGTTTGCGATCGTGTGCGTTTGGGATTTTCCCTCATTGTCATATTTTATCCGCGCTCGACTCCTAGATCTTACAGTACTCCTTCCCTAGCTCGCGAACACATGAACACAGTAGCGTTATCGAAAAATCATGCTCCGTAATTGCATTCGTAGCTACTGAATTATGGCCCATCGCGCTACTGCCACTGCCTCAGGCGTCGGGCTTCCTTTTGCGTGTGCGTTTTGCTTACGCTTTGGAGCAACCTGCCCGGGAGAACGAGAGGCAGAGGGAGAGAAAGGCTACGTACAGTCCAGTGAAATAGAAACGGCGCACACGGCCAGGTGGTGTACAGTGAGCGCGGTTGGTGGACGTCTTGCGGCCGCCTTCCAGTAGTTGGGGCGTCGTGTCGGCAGTTGTTGAAACATCTTTCCTATTTTGCTCCTCTTCCGGCGTTGATTGTTCGGAAATCAGGTTTTCGTTTTTCGACGGTGGACGGCCACTTTTTGCTGCTGCTGTTGTTGGTGTTGTGGATATTGTTTTCGGCCCGTTTCAACCAAAGAGGCAAGAAAAGGGGTAAGTTTGGTGCTAGACGATAATTAGCCACCAATAAGAAGGTGTATGTGTGTGTGTGTTTGTGCGCGCATCTAACGATACGACGCGGTAGGGCGCCCGGCACTCGACGATGGTCATGCGATTACCGACTGCTAAAAAGCTTTTTGTCGGCCATGTTTTACTGCTGCGGTGTTGCCATTTTGGTGCTTGCTACCTTTGTAACGTGTATATGTGCCTGTGTGATTCGTTAGGAGGGTTTTTGTTGAGAAGCGTTTGATAAATGGGTTACTTTCGCATTTCGCTGGGTATTGGAGTAGTAGCTGTAGCGTTTATCCACACTATTCTCTTCCTACCGTTGAAATGGTATGATTTTTACATGACATGTAATTAATGTTTGCTTTTTGTATCCTTTTCGTTTTAGGTACGCCATTCGTTTAACAGCTGAAAACCAACCCCTCTTCGTAACAAGCTGTATTGGTGGTTCGGTGATGTTTTCCATCACTTAATTGATAATTATGTGCTGCACAGGAGTTGGCAGCAGCAGCAGTAGCAGCTAGTCAACACGGTAGCATGCGATGGGCAACAGCTTCTGCCGTTGCATGTGAAGGAATTGCAATTCACGTAATCCGATTATGTGTTGAAATGCTGTGTGGGATAATGCAACAATTCATGCGCTGTGGGGACGAATATGCTCGACTAAATGGATGGATAAGTAAATCAAGAGCAATCAAAGTCGATTGCAGGTCATTATCATAATCGTCGAATTGCATTTGGGCGATCCATGTTGTCTCCCCTATTATGGTTGCTGAATTTCGATACAAGAATTGTGTGGGACATTTGGCAGTAAATATGACGTTCTGATGCTACTAATAACCGCTTAGTGCAAAGTAAAGTGTGAAAACAACTAATGGAGAACTGTAAAACAAAAAAAAAATGATTGCTATAGTTACACACCGGGCTGTGCTATGTGTTGAAAAAAAGGGTGTGCAGGAGACAAATTGTGTGTATAATTACCAGATGGAATTATTTTTAGCCGGTAATGTCAAGTGCAGCAGAAAAGTTAGTGTTGCTGTTGCCGCAGCAACAGTATAACGATGGATCACAACAACAAGAATTAACGTCGGAATAGTCTAGACATGGAAGAGATGTGCTATTTTTGAACTTCTGGAGACATGTTGTTCTGCCTCGGGCGTTCACATCCGGCTCGAAGGACCATAATGGAGAAGAAGTAATTATCTATGAAAGCGGAGAAGTGGATGGTATATGATCGTGAATCTTTCTTTTTCGTAAAGAAAAGATGGTGAAAATGTAATTTCCTGTGGCATAAGAACTTATTTACGGTTCGACTATGTCTTAACAAGTCTAGAAGTACTGTTGATGCCCCAAACGTTGAAAATAAGGGTGTTGTGTTATGTAAAGTTGCCCAATCTGCTCGTTTCAAACACTTCATGTTTACATGCTCATCATTTCAATGTTCCTTTTAAATTCTTGATGCTCCCAAAATTTATCAATCCCGTTCCGACGTTGAAAAAACCGAAAGCGCAAAGCAACGGAACAACATTATTCATGGAACGAGGTGAAAAAGTGTTCGCTTACGAGCGCTCGGTCGAATTTAGAATTAGGCAGCAAAAAAAAAAAAAAAGGATGGACAATTTTGTAGCTCATGATTACGCATCTTTAAATGGCGTTTCTGTCTTCCTTTTCGCCGGTGGCGCGCGGTCACTGAACCGCAGCTAATCGAAACCGGCCTGCCTATACGTGCTGCCCAATAGGTGTGGATATAGAGGTGTTTACGCCAAAGATATGGCTCGTTACGCTTCGCACACACACGCGCGTGCCCACCAGACACTTTTCCAGGG
>AXCO02005021.1:0-19243 GCA_000473525.2 Anopheles melas | reverse complement strand
CGACACTCCAGAACACATTCACACCAATCAGCCGGGCCTGGGTCATTTGACCGAGCGACAGATTGCTCTGCAAATAGGTACAACGAGATAAAACGTATGCGATGATGCTCCAAAGCAATGCGTTACGTGTGTGCAGACATTCTGGTTACCTTACTGTTGGTGTAGAAAGTGGTCAGAAACAGGTACACGAAACAATGCGCCAGTAGTGCCGGGCAGCAGTACAGTCCCAAGATCAGATGGGTGTTCGTGTACCAGGTCATGCTTTTTCCGAAAAAGTCCAACTGGCGCGCAATGGTGGTACAAGCGATGATACTGAAAACGGTCCCAAACACGGTGCCCACCAATCCGACGATAATTTCCCGCATAACGTCATCGAAGCGCGCACGGGCAAAGCACATCAAAGGCACGATAAGGGAAAGTACCACCACTGCCAGATTAATCAAACGGCCACTGTAGGCAGAGTAATGCACAAACGCGAGTCCGATAAAGTCGAAGAACACGGTCTCCCCGACCGGTAGGTCGGATGCGGCCAGCTCATCACTCTCGGCCAGATCGCGCGTCAGGGCGAGCACATTGTCGCCGGTGCGCTGCAGCACATCGAGCGAGAGAAAATCCATCGAGTCGTAGCGCGTGTGGTACCGGTACCCGTTCGCGATGTGGGCAAAGTCCATCCCGGGCACCTCGCCGTAATCGCGAAACATTCGAAAGTCCGTATCGGAGGGAATGAGGCCTAGCTGGAAGATCTCCTCTCCGACGGTGTGTGCGAACGGATGACGGATGGCACGCGCGTACGCCTCAATGAGCCAGGGATGGTGAGGCCCTGCCTGGAACAGTACCTCCTTGCCACCGGATCCGGACGATTCCAGGTTGAGAAAGGCGCGAACGTTGGCCGCCCACGGATGCTGCGTGATGAAGCCGTGTGCCGCCTGTAGCATCGTCTCCTCCGCACCGTTGAACAAAAACGTTACTGTGTGGCGCGTACGCACCGGTCGACGGGACAGGACGCGCAGAATTTCCAGCATCACGGCACAGCTGGCACCATCGTCGCTAGCGCCCGGGCTGCTTGCCACCGTGTCAAAGTGACAGTTCAGCAGCAAAGCATGCGGGCGCACATCGCTTCCGGCCAGCCGTACCACCAGGTTCTGCACGTTCCGGTACACGCTGGTCATCGATTGGTTCAGCAGCGAGATGCTAAACGCTCCCGTCACTGTCTGGCTGTCCACTTCCAGCTGTTGGCTGTCGTGCTTCGACGCGTTGATGCGCTGAACCTCTTTGAGTAGAAATTCGTACGCCAACACTTCGTTCGCCTGGCTTCCAGCTGGTTTAGGTCCAAGGTCGTTGAGCGTCTTTAGGCTGGCCCATGCTCGTTCCGCTATGAAAGCGTTCGGGGCGCGCTCCAAATCTCCCACCGTCAGTGCTGGGGGCAGCCGGGTGGCTAGATAGCTCGTCAGTAGCCCACACCCGACCACAACCAGCAGTGCACTGTACACCGCACCACTTTCGAGGTGGTGCAGGTTCTTCACCTGCTGCTCATCCTCCTTAAACCGGACACGCTTTTGCTGTGGCATTGCCGTTGTTCGTCAGCCACTCTCTTCTACCGGGGAAACTGCTCTGTCAGCTGTGCGCTGGACGGGGTTCGCGAAAGAACTGGCTGACGTTGCATGGTTTTACCCCACGGACGGACACGCGGCCGCTTCACGGTGGTGGCGCTTTATCGCCGTCCGATGTACGATAGCAAAAGCCGTCGAGGTGTTGTCTTATCGCAGTATCATGTGCATGGAAGTGTGCTTTTCTGCCGTTCGTCACGATGTCAGATGCTCTTCTGTATCGACCAATCGTTGTCGAGCGCGTCGTGTGCACTTTGGAGCTAATGCTTGGGTGTGTTTGTGAGAGGGAGTGCTTCACAGTGTGTGCGGCTTTTGCCGGGTGCATCGGGTAGTTAATGGACAGTATGGCATCGATCGCGTCCACTCTAGAGCTACAGTATAGCCGTACACAAATCCATTTGATTGTGTATACTTGTTGAATATTTGACCATTTTTTTCACATATGTGTGTAGTTGTTGGGTGTGCTTATCCTTGATTCCTTTATCATCGAAAGTATAAATACTATCCCGAAAAGCTTATCAAGCGAGAGCGATAAGCGTGTTGTTTTATCTAGAATTAAGTGTAAAGTTGCATGTATTTCAAATCATGGCCATTCGGAGCGTTACGGATCGTACAAATACTGACTAAAATTTTAATCTCTCATTCATATCATGTGCCTTTAAATACATCTTTCAATCATTTCACATGCATGTAAGCAACACATTTTCTTGCGCCGACACATTTTCACGTACTTTTCTATGGTAGGGAGGCTACGCCAGTTGTCCTACAAAAAAAAAGTGCATCTGCTGCAATACCTTTCCGCCTGAATTGCGCTCTTTGTCCTCACTGCCACTGGTGAGTCACACCGTTGCGTGTAAATTAGCCTACCAATACATCTAACACCGTACCACGAACGTAAACAAACGATGCTTCCAACTGCACCGGCACTATACGAACATGAGGATGTGTGGAACGGTTCTGTCTTTCATTCTTCCCTCTGTGCATGTGCGTGTGTGTGTGTGTAGTACCCATCGCTGTGCGTTTGTTTTGTTTACTACCCTTTCTTTTCGAGGGAAAGTAACAGGAAGCAGTCGGAACATGGAACCGGTCGGTGGGTATGGAGCGCGTTGGCGGATTCAGAAGACATGCGATTGCGCATGTCCTTCTTCTGTGTCGTCGTACACAACACAACACCGTCCCATAGTGCAAATGTCAAACCCTTGGTAGTTGGTTTCTTCTGCAGCTGCCCTACAGTTTCATTCAATCCGTCTGTCCACGCTCGGTGGTCTAGCGTTCGTACCACAGCAGGCGTTGAGTTTGGTGAAAAATCGATAATTTTAGCCAATGCAGAACGACCGCGGTGTAGTTCTGCCAGACTCCAACGTAATTTGTACGCTGGTTTAGGGCAACAATATGCAGTAGTTGTGTGTATTTTGGATACGGTTGGATAAGGAGAATATCACACCGACTAGATAACGTTGGTGTTGAAGTGCCCCTTTGCTCCAATGCAATACCGTCCTCGTGACGACAAAAGGTGAACGAAAGTGCGTTACCAGACGGCAAAATATTTCAATCGACACGGGACAGTTTAACCACAGCAGCAAAACGGAAACATTGCTGAGTCACCCGTTAGGCTCCGTAAATCGCACTGTAAGTAGCCATTAAAGGGTATCCCTTCCCGTACCCCCGGCATACAAAAGCACGGCATTGGCGAGCGGCGATGTCCCTGTGGGCTCCTTCTATAGACGAAGGCGTCGACGTGACGGAAGCGATGGAGACAGTCAGTAAAAGCAGTTTGGAAGAAAATAGCAAACATTTTCCTGTAAAGAACAAAACAAAGACCATTTAGTTTAGATAGCTTCTATTTTCAGCATTATTTGACTTGTGTCGTTCGTGCATTAGTTAGTTCTCAATTAAAGACCAAGGTCAAGAGCCATGGTTCCCAGAGAAAGTGCTTTTTCCTAGTAGATAATTATCTTGGGCTTGAATCTTGCCTAACACAAACAAAGAAGCAATGCAGAAAGTACGAAAAGAATAGAAGGCTTCGACGCGCACTAATGTGTATAGCCTACAATGTGATGTACTTGTCCTACATGTTTAGACCTTGTTTTCACTATTTAAGAGCCAATGTTCGACGTTTAATTTCCAAACTTAACTGCTCTACCGAGAAACCCTTTGCCATGCCTGCTCGCTTGCCTGTGCCTACTGCAATCGACTTACGTTCTCTTCCGCATTGAGTTAATTGTCCTGTTTCTTACCCCTTTTTTACACGACGGTCGACAACCACCCGTTTGCGAACCGTAGCCCAAAATGCGTGCGTTGGGCATTGCACAGCCGAACAACCATCATCAAACGACGGTCGCCAGCAACAACACCACCACCTCCACCTCCTCCTCCTCCTCCACCACCGCCAGCAATGTCGGCAGCGTCGGTGCGTCGACCGGTGGCAGCGCGGCGGCCGGGATCAACGGTAAGAACGGCAACGGAGATGGACACCATCACGGACCGGGTGCCACCCTGATTACGCTGCCCCGTGCCATCCCCGCCGGCACTGGGTCGGCCGGCGATGGACACCACCGCCTACCGGGTGGGCAGCTGCGGACAGCCGGACACGGTGGCGGGGTGGCCGGCGGGGGCAGCGTCAGCGATACCGCCGCCCAGGACACGATCTATCTGTGCAACTTTCGCGTCACCGTCGACGGCGAGTGGCTCTGTCTGAAGGAGCTGCAGGATCTCGATATCAAAGACGGCCAGGCGGGCGGTGGCGGCGGCGGCAGCGGCGGGGCCGATGCGCTGGGCGGCGGCGGAGGTGGTGCGGGCGGAGGAACCAGTGACTGCAACGCACTCAATAGTTTCGGTATAATAGAGAACGTAAAATGCGAAGAGAAGATTATCGAGCGCGATTGGGTTAACTACTACTGTAGGTGCCTTTTTTCTGTACAACAAACTCACACACACACACACACACACACACGTACATTCATCAAATCCTTCTGTTTCTTCCTTTATCATCCTCCTTCGTATGATTGTGATATGATTTGTGGATTATTATTTTTTGTCTATTTCCATTTTCACTTAGACATCGTGTAATAGTTTGTTTTCCTTGTGTGTTGTCAACACAAAGTACCAAAAGTGTGAACGCCATACTAGTGTCAAAACTGGTGGTAGATTTTGGAAATTAATCGTACTTTGGATTGGAAGCACAATAATTGGATGTATTATAATTTGCAGTGGTAAGATAGGCACCTTCAAACGGCACTCAAAAGGTTTCGAAAACGGAAATGAAACTTCTCCTGACTAAAACCATTCGGCACGATTCTAGACATTGGCTTAATGCTCTCTGCATTTGCTTCGAACATTTAATTTTCCCTGCAATAGCAGCCATTCGATACATTCCTGCTGTATTTCGGGGGAAATATTCTGTAGATGAATGTGCACTGTCTTCAATGCGATTTATATCAGTTGAGTTCGATGAGTTGTTATACTCTTACTTTACTTTTTGATTGTTGCTTGACTGTGCGGCTGTAATTTTGAAACATTCCCACTCCCTTGGTAGTTTTATAGGTGGCAGGATGCTCCTTTCCAGCATAGGCATTACTTATTTATTCGGACGATACAATCTTTGTCTTTTTGTTGCTCGATGGTCTTAAATTATCGTTACTTCCACTGTACTTCACGGTCAGTGTGGTTGATTCGTCCGAATCTTGATTTGAAATCTCCTTTCCAATACATGAAATGCACCTGCAGAAGGGGGGTCCCTGTTTTCTATTGAGTCCTGATGGTCCTGCCTCAGGATCGTCACTTTTCGGGGTGCGTTGCTGTCTTGGTGAAAAGTGATCATCATTCGCTTCTACATCCATCAGTTCCGTTTTGATGGGCGTGTAATGTGCAGCACCCGATTTCCAGCTTCTTGGTCGTATCCGTTTAATGAATCTCGCGATAGAGGTATTTCGACGCTCTTTGGTCTTCATTTTCGAATCTGAAATAAGAAACATATTTGTTAAGCGTTTGTGGAGTTCAAAATCGTACCTTGCAAATACCATCGTTTTTGTCGCTTTCGAAACGGTCATAAACAGTGATATCTTCCTGTTCGCTGGCAGTTCTAGACAGCTTTCGGATGCTGGAAACCCTTCGCTTCGGTAGTGTTTTCCTTCGCCGATGTGTGAATCGATTATTGGAGATAATTTTTCGATTCTGTTGCATTTTGAAAACTATATACACAACTAGCAACACGGCCAAGCTACAGCCAGTCCAGATAGATAGTTTTTTAAGTGTCGACATTTCCGTTAGATTCGACGATGTAGTTGAGCTTTCGAAGAACGCTGTGTCGTCTTCGTCCACAATATCATCCTCACCGGAAAGTTCGTTACTCTTTGTGATTGATTTTTTGGGAAGCTTACGCGCATCTTCTATGCTTTTCTTTATTCGCAGCACACCCTCGAAGGCAGGATAGAGAAGGGTGTCGTTTGTTAAAATGTATTCCATATGGTAGGACAGCCAATCTGAAAGCTCTCGTTGAAAAGTGGCTAGTTGGTCCTTTTTGTTTCCAAAACACTTGACGATTTCAATGTAGTAGTTCAACAGCATTCGGCTAGAATCTTTCGATTTTGGATTGCGAATTGTTGCGTTGGTGTAATGTGGTATAGATATAAGCAATAGCTCCTGCCTTTCAACATCTATTTCCAGGGTGGGCGTCAGCAATCCTGCCGATAATGGTTGGTGACAGTTGTGATCATCAACTTTTAACTGTTTTTCATTTGCCGGTTCTATTTTGCTAAGGAAGTGGGATGGATCAAGGTCGTACAATTTCCAGTTGGTTGGCCTATGTCTGAACAATGTTTCATATTTCCTCAAACGTTGTATTGCTCCGTTGGCTACAACATAGCTTACAAAACCACCGTAATAAGAATATTTCATCACCGGTACAAAATAGCCAAACAGAAATGCTCCATAAGCGTCCGCAAAGGCTATTAGCATTAGCTTTCGGACTTTGGAATCGTTGAACGCTGCAAACGTTCTGTTTTCCAATTGGCTGATAAACTCCATTTGTCGTGTGGCTGTATCATCACTAAGAGGTTCAAAGTTTGACTGACTGTTGGGTATGAGTTGCTAAAAATGATCAAAACACTGAATTAATAAGTTTTATATTGAACTGATTTTTAAAATTTCGGCTTACCTCATAATGACGCTTTGCTTGCATAACCGTTAAATCGTCCGCCGTGAAACAGGACCGTTCTAACAGGACCGCTTCATTGTTTAATTTGAAAAGATCGTCGACGATCTTTTCTACTTTGCTCGTGAAAGGCTGGGTGCAGATGATTTCTGGTAGCATCACGCTACTAATTGCTAAGATCAACAGGAAACGGATCGGGGTGATACATTTGGGACCGTTCACCGTTAACAAATTCAATGCCATACTGCTACACAATCATTCTTGGACGATATTCTGTTTTCCATCACTTTTCCCCGACAGTCGTTTAGTGTTAGTTTCCCGGAAAATCGGTTGCATCGGTGCAGCTGGGACTGGTAGCACAAGTTTGAGTTTTGTTTGCGTGGCGGAAACACTTGTCAAATCGATGTTATCGTAGAGAAACGCATGGCTACTGCGATGCTGTCAATCGGACAAAACAATCCCAACTCTCCGCCCTCTCCGACAAGCGTTTGTGCATGTACGTTTTTTTCCTTTTACTTTCCATGTTGCACGGGAACGCACGACAGCTCGCGATCCGGCCTCCATCGAGCGGAGCAATCTGGTGAAGATATGCAAACTGGTGGTGAAGGAATTGCTGGAGCAGTCGCTGCGCTTTGGCCGCATGCTCGACTCGGACCACCTTCCACTGCAGCACTTTTTCATCGTACTCGAGCACGTTCTGCGTCATGGGCTGAAGCCAAAGAAGGGTCTGCTGGGGCCCAAAAAGGAGCTGTGGGACATTTTACAAAGCGTCGAGCGGTACTGCGTTGAAGCGATGGATATTACTTCCTCCGTGCGCGATCTGCCCACGGTACGAACGCACATGGGACGCGCCCGAGCGTGGTTGCGTTTGGCGCTGATGCAAAAGAAGCTTGCGGACTATCTGCAGGTGCTGATCGAACATCGGGATGACTCGCTAGCCGAGTATTACGAACCGCACGCGCTAATGTTGAGCGATGAGGTATGGTAACCAGTTCTCGTCAGTCCTACCCCCGGATCGTCTATGCCATCATCTTCTGTATCTCCGCGTGGTTTCTCACATTCTAGATAATTATCATCGTCGGCATTCTCGTGGGCCTGAATGTGATCGATTGCAATCTGTGCGTGAAGGAGGAAGACCTGGACTCGCAGCAAGGTGTAATCGATTTTTCGCTGTACCTTCGCTCAAGCTCTCGCAACAGCCCGGACGAGGAAAACAATGGTGGTGTTGGGGGTGGGATCGATGACAGTGCCACCGGTGCCATGACGGCCGTGCTGGACCAGAAGAACTACATCGAAGAACTGAACCGACATCTCAAGTAAGGGCGCAACACATCGTAGAGGCTATTGGTTGAACTCATTCGTGAAACTTGATCGCCTTTCCCACAGTGCTACGGTGGCGAACCTGCAGGCTAAGGTTGAATCACTCACCACGACCAACGCGCTCATGAAGGAAGATTTGGCAATCGCACGGAACAGCCTAATGGCGCTGCAGGCCGAAAATGCTGCCCTCCGAAGGGCGTCCCAGCATGGGCATCCGATCGAGGACAAGACGAACGTGCTGGACCGGTTCGATCCCGAGATGGCGGAAACACTGGCGGAAGAGCGCAAAAAACGGCAAGAAATCGAAAAGGAGCTGGATCTTCAAGTTAGTGACTCGTTCCGTTCCTTGACAATGGCGAAACGAATGTGCGCTAGTGACCATGCCTGTTTGTTGTTCTCTGTTCGACTGTTCTTGTTCTGTTAGGTATCGCTGAAAGCGGAAACGGAAATGGCCATGAAGCTGCTGGAGAAGGATATACACGAAAAGCAGGATACGATCGTGTCGCTGCGTCGCCAGCTCGAGGATATCAAGTCGATCAATCTCGACATGTACCGTAAGCTACAGGTAATATCAGGGCTTTGGGTATGGGAACTATGGGGTTACACAGGTTTGTATCACGAATCACTTCCAAAGCATTTGGATCACTCGGGGCTTGAGATTGTTATTTCTACCTTGGTTAAAATCGCTCTTGGGGCATCTGGTGGGCTTGTGAAAGGAGTGGGTTTCAAATGTGTGTGTATATCCTCTTATCTTCGTCTCCTCAATCGCCACCGACCCAGGAATGCGAGTTGGAATTGACCCAGAAGGGTGAGATGGTATCGCGGTTACAGATCAAAGCATCACAGATCGGGAAAATACTGTCAAATCTGGAACGGAAGGGTGCGGCCGATGCAATGACCGATTCCCAAATCAGCACACTCAACTCGTTCACTGGGGGTGGCGTTTCGTCCCCGTCAGGTAGCGGAACGTATGGGGGTGGGCTAGTGGGTCCGCCTAATAAGAAACCGCACCTCAAGATCGGCACCATTCCTCCCTTCAATGCGAACAAGCTGAGGAAATCTCCGTCAGTCGGTGCATCGGCAGCAGCCGCAGCAACAACGACTGCCGGATCTGCACACAACACCACAACTACCACTACTACCACTGCTACCACTGCTACTACTGCTGCTGCTGCTGCTGCTGCAACTACAGCTCCTACCGAAGGGTCTAACACTGCGTTAAAGGGGGTATCAGGGGAAGGACAGCAGTCGGTGCAGGACTTGCAGAAAAGACTATCATCACCTCCGCAGGTGGATCTTGGTGGAAAACCGTCAGACAACGAACGAACTGCGGATCTATCGAGTGAAGCTAAACTACCCAGCGAATAATCCTTCGACTTTTTCTTTCGGGAGGGTGTATGCTGAATTTATTTATTATAATACACACACCTTTTTGAAGACTGCTTGGCTGAGATCACATTGAACAGGTTTAGGAAGCGTCAGATCCCTCGGTAACAAGCGTAACCAATCCGTGCACTCCTCGTACCCAGGAAGATGAGGAAGCGCAAAGGGGATCGACAACATCATAATAATAATAATAATAATAACAATAATAATAAAACAGCAAATGAGCAAAAAGGGGTGTTTATAAACTAACTTATGTATACACCAACATCCACTTCCACCCCATATATTCTTATTGTAGGAGTGCGAAGCGTCGCTGAAGCACAAAACTGAGCTAATGTCGCGGATGGAAACACAGCGCGAATCGATGGCCAGTGCAATTACGCAGCTGGAGAAAAAGTACGCAAACCAAACTATATTTCTATGTTCTTATTGCTACGTTAATTTACCAAGTAGACTTAATAACGTTGCCTTTTGCTGCCTAACTTACTGTCTAACCTATCATTACGCAGTATGCTCTTAACCCGACGGTAAAGTACCACAGTTGAGTTGAGTTATTGTCTCCTGAAGTCTTAAATAATAGTTCGCTACAACGTATTAACTGCCGTAGCTTCAACCGTAGCTTCTGTTCTGAACCACCAGAATGGTCATCTGTCAATAAAGTTCATTGTGTTACGATTGTACGAGAAATATAAATAAAAATGAAAACCACACTTTTATTTATTCCAAAAATCCTGTAGCGAGAGTTGTGTGTGTGATCGATTGACAAATATGTAAAACGAAGCGCTTTTACAGCAATTAATAGCAGTATCTATTGTTGTTTTTTTCCGTTATTGGGATAGATAACCGAAACAGCTGCAAGTCAAAGATCAATAAAAGCTGTACAAAATACGGTACAAATGGTGTTGTATTTTGCATAATTATGTTTTTAATTACGTTTTGTTCAGTTTGTGTATAGAAGTTAGTTATTATTCTTCAGTTTTTGTTTATTTGTTTTTGCTTTTTTTGTGCGCCAAAATAAATACATTAAAACTAATTATTAACACATTAATTGAAGTAATAATTTCCGTTTGGAATTATTACTTTTTCCGTTGAAACTTGGTTTTAACAGTTTTAGTTACGTTAATAACATAAAAAATCCTCTTATTTCCAACAACAACTGTAATTGGTTTGGGTTGGCCCAACATTTGTTTTTGGCACTTTGGCTCTATATGGCACACTGATATCCATATAAAAGACTTGGCTAGTTGAAATATGCTGGTAATAGGAATCGATCCATGTCCGGCCTCGAAAGAAATGATTTAAATTAGATAAATTTCGCTTAGTTTGATTGACGTAAATAAAGTCCTTATTTCCATTAATGTATATGTGCAATCGAAAGAAATTCCGATTAATATATTTAGATCTTCTGGAAATGATTACTAATGCAAATCGATAGCTTTGGGTAACTTGCGTAGTAATACATAAGATACTAATTAAAAGTTTTGGTCAATTTAAACCAAGCTAGATTTTGCTCTAATGAAAGCTTGAACAGTATGTTCCCGTGTTACGCGGTTCTTGACCTACGCGGATTCGTGGGTTTTTTTTTCTAAATTTAACAGATCAAATGTCAGTAAATGTCAAAATCAGTACAATTTTCTTCAAGAAAGTCCTAATAAATTGCATTTTTGCTAAAAATTTAAGCTGTTTAAAAGCCAGAAATATCAAAGTTTTCTGCACGAATCGTATCAGATAAATGATAAAGTGTATAAAAGTACTAAACTTAATCAAAAATATCGAGTAATTAAAGATACTTTAACTGAAAAAAATATGGAATTCGACTTACGCGGATTCATCGGAAACGCATAAACCGCGTATCTCGGGAACAAACTGTATGTACAATGTGGCTGGTCTAGTGATAGGTGTGTTGGCTCCTACAATGCCGGGCGGGATCGATTCTTGTCGGCATCATCCAGCTTACTTTCATATTTTGTTGTTTTCATGATTAAAATAGAGCTTTTGAGTCTCTTTTGCCAGTTTCGCCTAGCAAGGATTTCTAACTATCTTATTTTCGAGGCTTTGGAACCTTATATAGCGCTAGGTTTAGTATGATCGCGCGTCGTATGTCGTTACGTCAAAGAAAAATGGTAAACTTGTTGGACTCCCACTAGTTCAGACATGGATCGTTTCTCATTTGGGTCGTCTGCCAGTTATACAATAACGCAGACTGGAGTTTTTCTCCGAAGGTCCTTACTTCAAACAAAAAAAGAAGGAGAAACGTATCTAAATAGACAGGGAAAATTAGGTACAGCAGCAATACGGGGTCTATTGGTTGGTTATACTACATTTATTATACTCTTTGAATGTTTTACAAAACGATCTGGTGATAAGTTTCAGATCATGTTAAGGAGGAACATTAAAATGCATTCAGGACGAAAACAAACAAACAAGAACTCAATTCAATGTGGTAGAGCAGAGCTGTAGAACTAAAGCCTTCCCTTTGTGTCATAAAATACCACACACTCCCCGTAGTATTCGTTAGAGAAAGCCTTTAAACGTTCGTATCTATTAAAATTGTTCCTTTGATTCATCAAACACCCAGATACAGCTCGGAAACTGCGAGCCTGAACGCGTTGCAAGAATCCTCTCAGGCACTCTCACTGCAAGTGATTGCCAGCGAGCAGCGAGCCGCCCGGGCCGAAGCAGATCTGCGCATCGAGCGCGAGTGGCGAACGGCTATGCAGGAGAAGGAAATGGAACACAAGGAAGCGATCAGTGATCTGCAGCTGCAGGTGAAACAATTGATGGACGATTCCAAGGTACATCTACACGTCGGTTAGTTTTGCGCATAAAACAAAATATAATCAATTTCCCGTTTCTCTCTCTCGCTCTATCCACGCAGCAACTCGGAAAAGCCAACGTAGAGCTGGAAAAGCTTCGCAGTCAGTGGGCCGAAGATCAGCGCACGCTGGAGGAGCTGGGCGTGCAGCTGAGCGTCAGCAAGCTACAGATCTCGGAACTAAAAGAAAGAGGTGCCGGAGGAAGTCAGCACAGCTCCGACCACACCAAGGGGGACGGGGGTGAATCGGGTGTGGGTGGCGGCACTGGCGGCGGTTGGACACCGGATAAGGTCGTTTCGAAGTGCACCGGTTGCGAAAAGGAGTTTAGCATAACGCGCCGAAAGCATCACTGCCGCAACTGTGGGAAGATATTTTGCTCGAGCTGCTCGGAGCACGTGGCCGCGCTAGGGGGAACGGGTGCGCCGGATCACCAGCAGTCCGGGACACCGAACGGAAGCAGCAAACCGGTGCGCGTGTGTGATCATTGTTGGGAAAAGTTGGCCACCAAGTAGTGGAGGGGACGGGAAGCCAGCGCCACGTTTTCAAAGGTTTTAATTATTGAAGCGAATCAATTCCAACCACTCGACAAAATGCTACCCGGGATGCCTTATCTATTAGCGAAACTACCATGTGGTGTTGTGCATAATCAGCGTCGTGTATGCAAAACGAAGCAGCAGTAGTAGAGTATCAGCTCGACAAATGTTTCATACAACTTTATATACTTGGAATGTTCGGTAGAATATTTATTTTAATAAATATAAGTACATGTAAATGCTGTTGCTTATTTTTTTGTTCTTTTCGAATTCATTAAAAATAATTAAAAGTCAAACTGAAATTTTAAACAGAAATCGAGCTCGAGTACACGTTTGTCGTAGCTTTTTCACCGGCAGATTCGAGCTGCTCCAAATGAAGGCAGAATCGAGCCCACCGCACAGCCCTGCGCAAAGTGTCACGTGAGGAACGGGACGGAAAATGGAACAAAAATCAATTTTCTAGCAACCACAATAACGTCATATGATCACAAGTGCAAATTCGGAGGGCAGATAACTTCACTGGACGACAAGATGTTGCGGCCGATTTACGTTTTATTTGCGCTGTTTGCAGCAGGTAAGTGTTTAGTGCAAACGAAATGCAGCGAATAATGGCCACCTTCGAGATGGGTCGCTTGCTACAGCCAGCTTGCGAGGGGACATATTTTACGGGGAAAAGTATAAACATTACGTCCCTACGCCCAAGGCTGGCTGAAGTGTGCATTCTCATCGCTGTTCACATGACATGAAGTATCGGGCTGAAAACTGATTGCGCTCTGTCGTTCCAGCAAACTGTGATCAACTGTCCGTGCTGTATTCGCCCAAGGCGGTAGAGTTCAGTGGCAACAGCCGGTTGGATGCGGAATCGCTGCCGGAAGTGTTCGGAGCTGCCCTCGGCTACTCCGTCAGCCAGCCGACGGAATGGGACGGCATGGTGATTAAGGATCCGTTCAGCACTGCCAACGGTGCCGTCGTGGTGGTGGCGGAAGGTCTCGAATCCGTTGCGGTGGAGGTAAGTGTGGGGAGGTATGTTGCATATGTGCGCCGAATAACACTCGCTTCCCGTGTACCGTCCCTGTGCTAAACGATGAAGGGTGCCAAGAACTACCAGCTGGACGGTAACACCGGCTCCGTTGCGCTGAGCGAGCTGATCCAGAAGTCGGCCGACCATCAGGGCGTCAGCTTCGAGGTCGACCTGAAGGAATCGTCCGACAGCTTCAACACCCCGCTCGGCACGGTTCAGCCGGACGACGAGGAGGTGAAGCCGCAGCACCTGAAGCCAAAATCGAACAAAGCCGACTCGGACTTCCTGCGCCAGCTCGCATTTCTGAACGGGCTGAGCGATCTGCTCGTCACGTCTACCGATCGCATCCCGACCGTGCACATCGTGCGCGTATCGTTCGAAGCCCTGCTGGCCGCGCACGAACCCAACTCGCCCGCCCTGGAAGAGGCCAAGAAGCTGTTCGTGAACGCGCTCGCCGGGCTGGAGACGGCATCGGAGAAGGCATTCGACGGTGCGGTCATCGTTGGCCTGGTGACGGCTAGCGAGGGACAGCTGGTGGTGCGCACGAAGCGTCAGGCCGGGGCGCCGAAACAGGCCGAAACAGATGATGTAAGTGGTCACATTATTTTCCCTGACCTTGTTCGATGTTTCACCAACTCGCTTCCAATTTTATCAACCATTGCTTTCAGCAAAACCCGATGAACCTGGCCACCAAGTACAACAGCAACTATCCGGTGATTTTCAACATCATTCTGTGGTTCAGCGTTGTGCTAGTGTTTTCGCTGCTCGCCATCTCAATTGTGATCGGCACGATGGATCCGGGCCGCGATTCCATCATCTACCGCATGACGTCGACCAGAATGAAGAAGGACAACTAAATCCACACACCGTCCACTTCACTTCCACTCTACTTCTGGTAGGCCATGAAGCGTTTTCAGCGCGCGTAGATAAATTACCGTACCGTCGCTCTGTGACTCTGTGCACCCGATGACCTTAAGCATTACCATCCTGTTTGGGCGGAGTGAATCGATCGCACATAATTTGGAAAGTATTACCACATCACTGCGGCTCAACAAGACACAGAGCGTTTGCCGTTAGCGAGCACACAGTAAAGAGTTAAGACCGACCCCCCATATCTGCTGGGACGAATCCGGAATGCACATTAAAACAGGAAGCTTAAGTCATCATTATCATTATCATCATCCACCGAACACACAAAGACTCTTCTTTTTTCGTCGTAAAACCATCCCTCCGCGTCCGCCTACCATCCTGGGCGCATACCGTTTGTCGTCAAGTACATTACGTTCCCGTGGGCCGATGATTGGAATCAATATCGGGACAAAGCGTGCAAGAGAGTCCTGGCTGCACAGTTACTCATCATCGTCGCAGTGAATCATCGCTCAACGTTCTATCCCCCCACGAGAAGCTATTGCTACCTTGGTTTCTGCCCATTGCGATACATGAGCCGCCCGCCGCTCCGTTTGCGTGTTGTGGATTTAGCCACCAACCAACAACAGATCACGCGCAATCAATCCCTTTGTTTTCACTTGTTGTTGTTTATTTGAGTTTCGATCGTCAGGTGTAGAAAATAAATAAGGATAACATTCCAGGAGCGGTGCTCGCAGGCCACACTTGGGGCGGAAGGTATTGAGAAATAGCAGAGCTACTTTCGGCATTCGGCGAATGTGCCGCGCATAAGCTTAATTTTTCACACTATCAAGATTGATAGTTTGTTTGAAGATTTATTCAACACACCCCTAACATCAACATGCAATGGAATTGAGCATGCGAGTGTAAAAGTGTCGGACGTCATATTCGTTTGTCGGATGGATTATAGCAGCTTTATGGTAAGCTAATGTTGTATTGCCATAACGTGCGCAGGCAGACTGACAGCTGTCAGTGGTTGTGTGGCGAAGAAAATCAACACAAAAGGAGAGGAAATAACTTTTTTTTTGTTTATTTAACTTTTGCTGCAAATAGTGCCTTAATTTTTTATCGAAAACCTGTTCATCGTTTACGTCGCCATCGAGTGCCTTATCAATACTTCGACCAGATTACCGTCCTCTGCAAATAATCAACGTACCACCGTCCAGGTGCCGAAAGAGGTGCGTATGTGTGAAGATTATGAGCTCATCAGCGCAGCACACGGTCGTCGAATTGTGCGATCGTCGTTCGCATCAAGTAGGCCCAGAAAGAACGTAGAGACCGAGTACCACCTACCTAGATATCGTCCCACCGTACCGTGCAAGGTCTTTTTGTATGGTTACCATCTCGAGTTTTAGTGACTTTGCAATACACCACGCCAAGTGGAATCGTAAAGATATCGAAACAGTGTTGATAATTCGACGCAACTTACACACGCTGTACACCCCTTTTTTTGTAGTTTTTCACATCCGTTGGATCACGTCCAAAAAGTACTTCCTTATACGGAAATCGATCACCTCGGGGGGAGAGATTCGTTGTTGCCAAATTTAGAACATGGCTCCAGTCGCAGGGTAAGCCTTCTGGCGCTAGATCGGTGCCAAGATCATCGGGTGTGGTGTGCTAAACAACAGCAAAACTAACAAATGTGATCAAATATTTACAAAAAAAGCTATATTCGTATTGGTGGATGTCGCTAACATGGCCAGCTGGCGGCAGATGTTTTGCTTCAAGTGCAAAAAACCAGCACATAACGCCAGGTGTTTACTTGCCTGCTGGCGTAAAGCAAAGCGCAATGAACGTAAAGAAAGCTTATCACAAATTTACACTAAACTTGGGTAAACAATGTTCGTTACATATTTAGAGTTA
Source organism: Anopheles melas (assembly GCA_000473525.2). Taxonomy (NCBI): domain Eukaryota; kingdom Metazoa; phylum Arthropoda; class Insecta; order Diptera; family Culicidae; genus Anopheles; species Anopheles melas. The sequence continues at coordinate 2,639 of AXCO02005021.1, read as the reverse complement.
AAATTCTACCTTGAGCAATATTTAACACAAACAACGTGCAGGGTCGATGTGAAGATCGCTTCACATCACTTTAACCAAACAGATGTACGAATCTTTGAATCTGCACAAAACACTAATGCGTATCACACTGCTTTTGAACGATGAAGATGACTGCGCATCTTGACGCATCTTTCATGCATTTGCCAATACGTTGCAATTCGCACAATCACTTCCCAATTCGCAACTCTCCCACTATCTCTCCCGCATCACAACTATTTGCTTCTCTTGCCTTGCGCTCTTCACAATCGCTCCACTTGGCACAGAGTAAAAGAAGGACAAATGTCACAAAGCAGGCTTCGCGAGTCTCGGGCCAAATGCGACGTTGCTGATGGTAAACCAAACAAAAAGGTGAACAAAAAAAGCCTTTCCAAAACCCGTCCTGCGTCGCACGAAGCGCGTCCGAAACGCCCGAGAAGTGCCCGTAACGATGGCAAACGGTCTGAACATTCCCCTGACGAACCAGCCCGAACGAGAGACGTGTTTTTGCCATAAATGGTGTAAATCGTTACTCCCTGCGCCGTACTTTCTTTTCTACTGGTTGGGGAAGGGTGGGGGTTCTGGTGGAGTAGTCCGCCGAACCGAAACTGGCAGCCGTCCAGCACCAATCCTTATTGGATAGGTGGAGCGAACCCGGTTTCTGGACCGCACGGATCACCAGCAGCAGCAGCTGCAGTAGTGGTGGCGAGCCAGTGCCATCACAGTGTTGTGTCGATCTGCTGTCAGGTCGAAGTTGGCGTTGCTGGCGTAGTGGTGGTTTGCTGGTGACCAACGGATAAGCACGGATACGCAAGCAAGCAAAAAGAACAAATAAAAAAAATCGGGGTCGCTTTCTCACCCGCTTTACACACGTCCACCGATCCCGAACGGTTATGAAGCACTGAAAGCCACGCCGCGCGAGTTCCTTTATCGGCAGCTGTAGCACCGCGATTTCGCGATATCACGATGGGCTATTAATCCCTTTTGCTGTGCAGCGGAACTGTGTATCTCGTTTTGTAACACACGTCCAGTATCGGCCAGAACTCGCTCAGAAGCAGCAGCAACCCGTTTTTTTTTGCCGCTCGCTTGTACAGCCGTGTTTTAGTGGTGACATTGCAGACGAGACCGCCGCGTCAGCTACAAAGTCTGGCCTCATATTTCCGAAGCTTGCGCGAATGTGATAAGTGAAGCGCAAACAGCAGGGCGTACGAGAAAACGCTATGAGTGCACTTAAACTGAAACCGCTGGAAGACTCGAACCTTTACAAGCGCCGTACCACGTCCAAGGAGAACCTACTCCACACAGCAGTGGGTGGTAGTGTTGGTGGTGGTGGTGCAGCAGCAGCAGCAGCAGTATCCGCTAGCGATATGATGTTACGTCCCGGGCGGGATACGGACAGCCCTTCCTCCACTGCATCGCCACGGCTCATGTCAGCCAGTTCGACACAGCAATCGACGACAGCGACGACGACACGCTCACAGATGCAGCAGAATGTCGCTTCCTATCCGCCACCCCATCCCCAGGTGGAGAGCTACTATCAGCAACCGAAGTCACCGATAAGAATGGCAACGGGGTTCGGTGGTACCACAGTACCCTTTCCCCTGGGTACCTCTACACCGACGCACCCTTCGGCGGGGGGTCAGAAGAATGTGCAATTCTTAACGACAGCAAACAGCAGAAATGTGTACGATAGCGGCACGGCGTCGCCGCAAACGCGATTGGCAGTGCAATTCGAACAGCCGAACGTTTCACACGGCGCAACGCCACAGAGAGGAGCGTCCAGTTCGGGGCAGCAACAACCGCCCGGAGCGTATCAGAATCTACCGACACCCGGGATAGCACCGGGCACACCGACCACACCCGGCAGAAGGATGGAATCGTGGGAACAGTCTGGAAGATCGAACGTGCAAACGGTGGCAGCAGGCGATGGGTTAGTCAACTTTTCTCCTTGCCCCCCCCCCCCACCCCCTCCAGCAATGAAGTGTCAACAAAACTCGTAGCAGGCGGTGACGCGATCCGTCCGGAACTGTTGTGCTTCGGTGGGGATTTGCAATTTGGGATACGCTTCGGTGGGGATTTGCAAAGGAGTTTGCTTCGTTCGGAAGTTGCAATCGCAGTGTCTAACAAGCTAGTAAAAAGCATTTGAGAAGCGATGATTAAAAAACCACTCCTCTGCTGCTATTTTCACATGCAGCCGTTGAGTGGTGACATATATGAAGTGTTTATTTCTTCGCCCTTCCAAAGCATTAGTCTATCTTGTAATACAGGTGGCTAACTAATATTAGGTGACGGTGGATAGAGTATTTTTTCAATTGAAATCGAATTATCTCTGTTGGCAAAGATACTCTCCAGGGAAATTAACGCTAAAATGTGCTTTGAAACGATGGTGTTGATCAAACGAAGCATTCGGGTAGCTTTGTTTTGTCAAATTCGATGTAATCTTAAAGGTGGTCTAACCGTTGCTACTTGACATGCGCTTTCTCAGTGACGTTCATATCTAAAAAAAAAAAAATAACTCACCTAACCATGTCCAAATCATCTCTATTAGTGGTTATCTCTAATGAAAAATATCCCTCTTTCAGCGTCACCACCAACAACATGTCGCTCGGCACGATGCACTGCAC
>AXCO02005020.1:0-20644 GCA_000473525.2 Anopheles melas | reverse complement strand
CACACACACACAAACACAGTCACGCTGGTGTCATAATGTGGGCTCATAAAAAACGGAAACAAATGAACTCGCTGATGTGCTCAAGCTCCAAAAGGGCGATGGTCGCATTTTGTCGGGTGTGTTGTTTTTTTCTTCATTGCTGTACCACTATGCAAGTGCAATAAAACTGTGATCTAGAACGAGTGCAGTGCATTGTTTTTGAAAAGGGCCCATCCTACCGTCACCTACGCTGGAAACCGTCAGGTGCAATGACGTTCTTGTAATCGTAAACAAATGATCATGGTAAGGGTCTGTTTGGATTGCTACCCAGGCAGATGAATTGTGTGTTACGGATGATTCCGGAGCTGTTACAACTTCTCGGGAATTTGTAGCTCACATTTTATGATCGCTTGTCAGCTACATGGACGAGCATAGCTCGTGGATGTTAAAGGCCATGTAGACGCAATTCTTGGAATATCAAAGTATGAGATATACCGTGTGCCGTTTGCGCTAACAGAACGAGTTGGAAGAAGTTTGACATGTTCAACAAGCTTTTATGTCTGCGCCACATTATCAGGCAATTTGTGAGATGGAAATCTTCAGTTCAGATCAGTTTGCAGGAAATTTTTTTTGATTAAGCGTTTATTTGAGCAGCTAAGAGTATTCGAGGAACTAAAAATGCATCGATGATATCATTTTATATTTGAAATTAATATTTCTTCGTGAAAATGTCTTCTCACACAAGGAGAACTTGTTCAGAAATCCTCTGAACTTGTTTGTCTAGCTCTTTACCGTGCTCTGCTCCATGCCGAACTCCCAAATCGTCCCGCTGGTTCAATAAACCCGCCCTTAAGTAGCTCTAAACCGGAGCAAAACATGTCTATCTAAGCAGCACTACTCTCGCGTGTACCGCACGATCGATTAGTCAGCGAATTCAATCGACTCTAATGCTCTCAGCTCGCGCTTCCCTCTCTCGGTCTGTGAAGGCTGTGTTGTGTGTCTTTCAGCGTCTCGTTAACTGGAATCCCTCTAACCGGCGATCGCTCACACATCCGGTCTAGGACGGTTCGGAGGTAAAAGCGCATATCGCTCACGCCTAACTCCCGCTTCTTGCTCTCTGCTGGCCGTCCGATTGACCCCTGTCTGTTACAAAACGTTCGGTTTCGTCTTCGTTTCGGACGTGTGCTTTGATCCGAGCAATGTGCGCGTGCGATCGTTCCCTCCCGGGGGACGGCAAGGGGCAAAACACCATCGGTGCAGGGGCCTTAAAAGCTTCCGCTAATTTTCCAATCAGAATCACGGAATGATCGCCAAGTGATCGGGTGCTGTTGGGTGCCTTTTGGTAGCGAAAGAATACGCGTGTCAGTGTGTGAATGCTCTGGAGTTCTTCTAAACATAGGGCAAAGACAGAGGAAAAAGTATAGCTCCCCTGTTACTGTGGATCTACTTTTGAACACTGTTGAGCGTGTGTGTATGAGTGTTGGAGCCGGTGTGTCGGTCTAACACACGTTGTACGCGCAGGCCAAATAAATCTGTCGGCAGGTTTAAGGCGGGTCAGACCGAACACCGATTGACCGGCTGTTTCGAGGGAGCATTTGGAGCATCTTTTGGAAGGTGTCTTGGAAATCGGTACGCAAGAAGACATCAGCGCTACCTGCTATGATCGGTTTCGCGGAATCGTAAGGACAGGTTGACTTCCTGCTTCTTAACCACCGATCAACGCCAATCCTCCTCCCAATTTTGGAGTTGCTTGAGTTGCGGAATGGATGTACTTTAGCCTCCAGAAAGGTGGATCGCTGTTATTATTTCGTCGTTGTTTTAAATGATCATTTACTTTAAGCAAAACGCGAACGCTCCTGCACACGCTACACCTATCAAGTGCGGTTGCGTGGCGGTTGTTCTTCGACGGCAGAGCATTTTCTTGCCTCCCCTCGAGCTCTCGTTTTTTTTTGTGGCAAAGGCTTATTAAAAGCGCTATTAAAAAAGGAGCAGTCAAAACCCATTCCAACAAGCGAAGCCTTTCGTTTCATCGTTTTGCAATTGGCAAATGATGGTCAGTTTTTCGGTGCTTTGTTTTCCTTGCTTGTGCGCACAGAACGGTTTTCGGGTTTTGTTCTGCGTTTTGACATATCCTCATGACGGTGGCAAGACCGTCTGTGCACGCTGCTTCCAACTCCATTAGCTTAATTTATCATTGAGAGTCTTTTTTTCCTTTGCTTTCTGCATAATGGGAATAAGAATGCATGCTCGATATGTGCTTTGTTTTGAGAATTTAGTTGTATTCATTTCTGGTGGTTTGAGTTTCGTTCTGTCTTTTACCATCGCACCATTGTCTATTCATAGCTACCAGCATGTCTGAATGAATTTCTTCCCATTTTTCGCAGCAACAAACGCAACCCCGCGAAGCGTGCGACATTTACTTGGAGCAGGTTTATGCTTTATGAGTCTCGTTCGTGTATTTTTCCCCCTTCCGTACAAACACATCATAGATTGTTGCCAGTAGATAAGTTCAATGTTTTGCGAATGAGTTTGGAAGCTTGCGTTTTTAAGCAGCAGTAGAATGGAAAAGAAAAAAAACGTGTCACTTCCCCGATCGTAGATGACAGAGAGGCAGAGCTTACGCATTCATTATGCGTAACATTGGCCACTTCTGTTTAAAGTGTCGCTTGCTGTTTGTTATTTACGGTACATACACAACAAAACCTTCGAAAAAAACCCCGAACCTTCCCCTTCAATTTAAATCTACAAGAATGACATTTGAAAAGGAAACCGAAGACACCCAAGTTTGTTCTAATGTTTTCCATATACACTTCGGTTCGATTTTGGGATCTTGGGGCGCTTTTGTTTTATTTTCAATTTGACGTGCTGCGCACAGGTACACCGGCGGACAGGCATTTTGGCGTTGGCGTGATTATAACGCTCTCACCCCACGCCATTTCCAACGCATCACCTCGGTGGCTCGCCGCTTGCCCGATGTAAAACATCAATATTTGATCAAGGTACTACCCCCGAACCTGCCTCGAGGGGTGCTGGGGATCGTATTTGTGTGCCCCCTTTGTTTTTGTTTAGCTTTCCATTTGAGTGGAGTGCGCGTTTTTTTTTTTGTTTGTGCGATTTCATTCTGACCCGTCTGAAGTGTCATTGTGAGACATTCGAAATGAGGGGTACGGTGTTTTAACGTTCGGTGTGCCGTGCCGCGTTTGGGTCCGGTCATGCAAGCAGTGGGTAGCGCAACCGGGCGCAGGTTGATGACGCTCGTCGATGAAGTTGTGTGCATTGGCCAGCAGCCAGTGGCCAGAGCAGGTGCCAGCGTTTGTTTGAAAATCTTAATCGAATAAGAATGTGGTTAACGAGAGTTTCTGTGGTTGCTCAATAAATTAACGCTTCGGTATTAACAGCTTTGGTAAGGTTTGTACTACACACACACACACACAACAGCACAAAGTAAGTGAGTCATAATCGGGTGCAACAATGTGTACAATGTTGCTTGAGTGCATTGTTATAATACCTCCTGCTGGCATATTTGATTCCAATGAAAAAAAAAGGAACAATCATCAGAAAATGCTGATTTTGAACGTGTTTTACGGCAAAGATGAAACAGGAATGAAAAAAAAAAAAAAATGTTTAAAATTGGCGGAAATTAAACCAGTCCATGAAGCTAACCTTGGACATTACGCAGCGGGACATCTTCATTATCATTGCGGGTGTTCTAATTGAGCTGCATTTCTGCACAGACGTCCATAGAAGTGCCGAACGATCAATTCTATTCACTTCGGCAGAAGAAGTTTGATACAAAATTGCACGTTCAGATTCAGCAGTATAAGTTGAATTGTTCGAAGTTGAATCATTTCAACTGAAGTACAGTTGTGTAATGTTCAAAAGCTGATTAATCCTCCCTATTGATCTGAGACTAATTACATGTTATGTTCACTTTGAAAAGACTCACACTTAATTGCTGCTTAAAGCCTTGTAATGGTTTCGCACTTTTGTCACTCAAATTCATCATTGGCCAAATTTGAACCAGTTTCAATGCAAACGACAACGGCTTAAAACATATTCCTTTCTACTTCTTGTCCAAAAACAAAACAGAACACAGTTATTATTCCTCCCAAAGTACAAAACAAGTCAAAAATCGAAAGCGCATCTGCACCAAAAAAAAAAAACTGCAGACAAACACAGAAAGAAGGAAGGAAGGAAAAAAACGTGTGGAACCAGTTTCGTGTCGGACCTTTCGGCTTCATTTTTCCGACGTTTTGTGGTTCAATTTCATGTTGGCTTTCTCCCGCCCGTTTTTGTTCCCCCGCCCCACAGTGTTGCTTCCCATCGATGGCGTTTAATGAGCTACTTGTTTGAAGGAGCACTTGCTGCTGGTGCAGGAGTTATAGCTCCGAAATAAACCGGGCCATCCATCTTGAATGGTCGCTCGCACCAGCATCGCTCGGTGCAGGACTTCGGTGCATCTCGTTACACCAGAGTAGGTGCATTTTTCCAGTTTCGTCATGTTTTTTTTTGCTGAATTCTGTACGCTCATGTGTGTGCGCCTTTGCAAGGATGCTTTTTGCAACGTGAAAGATGCATTCAAGCATTGCTCCAAAAGATGACAGGTGGTTAGCAGGCATGTTTTCCCACTGTTTGCCGAATAAACGTGGTCCCACTTGTAGGCGATACAATCTTTAGCAAAGGGGGAAAGGAGGGATATTTGACTTAATTTCGGCAACGGGTTTTGAAACATATGGCAGCATTGCGTGTATAGTGAATTATTTCAATTCATTACATGATTCTATCTTAGCTTTCTTCGCCATTTTCTGGGTAATATTCTTACAGAATATTATCAAGCATTATCATACTTTTAAATAAATCAATCCCCTTTCCGAAGTAGGTCTGCTATTTCCCACAGACCGATGATCAAACCTGATGATAGCTGACGTTGATGATGGGGTTAGCACTGTATCGCAGTGAAATAATACCAACCACAGCAGGTTCGCCACACTGCAGCGTTCAGCCAAGCACTCGTTTTATCACAACATAATCAACCGACGCGCGGCGGGCTTACCGCAGTGTGCAGCAGCACCGGTGCATAGGAAATAATAACACGTTCTCGTTCCGCGACCCAAAACCACCTCGTACGATCGATCGTAAAAAAGGTGATCGATCCGGCTGCCGAACAACGGCACTGTCTCGGACGCTTGGTGCCTACGGTCTACGTATGCACAAGCTCCCCAAAACAGTGAAGAGTAATAAATTGCACACCAGAAGGTTAGCTCTCCTATCGAAGTGATTGGGGCCTGAGATCATGCCCCCTTGGTGCTCTAGCAGCAGCTCGGCAAGAGAAGGAGAGAAGTTGAAAACAAAAATCGGAACTGCGTGAAATATGCTGCCGTTCCAGTTCCAAGTCTCTTCTTGTGCCTCAAATCTCGCAATAAAAAAAAAACGAGCTGTGATCGTTTGCTGTGTTCGTGTGAGATGAAAGGAGGGGGAGTATTAGCTCCGGTTTTCGTTTGATCGTGCCTTCAGCGCTGCCCTAAACCTTTCAACGACGACGGCCCCCGAAGATCGACATTCGATGAAAGGAAGACGAACCGGGGGGCGCATGAAGCCACGTTTCCTTCGCGCTGCCGAGACTCTCGCCGTTAAACCCAGCCACTACGGGCAGATGGTCTTCGCTTGGTTGTTGTTGTTGCGGCGGTGGCCAACAATCCAATCGTGTCTTATCTCTCTGTCTATCCTGGCGTTTTCAACCGATTTCTTTCGGCGTTGGGGAGTCACCGTCGACGTCTCTCACGTTCGCCCTTTTGCTGCGGCAGGTGTTTGATATCTTCGTTTCTGGTGCGACTCGCGACCTCGAGCAGAAGACGCGCTTTGCTCGAGATCTCGGGAAGTCGGTGTTCCAAGCGAACGAGTGTTTGAGAGGAGGGGAATTTTGGGTTACTAAAATAATTAAAAAAGTAAACCGTTCCAGGGGGGGGGGGGTGATCTGTATAATCTGCTGTTACATTCATTGAAATCCAATCGCTGTACGATCATTGCAAATGAAAGAGTGTGTGTGCAATTTCAGGCCGATAAATATGATTATGATTATCATTATTAATATCGTCTGGCTTTTCAGGGGGGTTTTTTATGTGTGTCTTTAGCGTGCGGAATGTTTTGTCCCATATTGGAATGCTTTTTTTCTACCGATGTATGCAGATAGTAATTAGCAAATTTGGGGATTGAAATTCTTGGAAGGAATTGTAACGTTTCTCACACAGTTTTGTGTCTTGCTTTGCATCTGAAACACTTCGTAAGATAGTATTTGTTGGGTATGTTTATGGCATCGTACTATTATTGCCTGGATATTGAAATCTAATGCATGATTATGGGTATTGGGATAAGATTTAATAACAAGTATGGAAATTCTGGGCAATATGGTCAGCCTGGGCCAAAATGGTAGACTGCAGCAAATGTTTGAACTTTGGAGACTGAAGAAGACTTCATTGTACAGTTTTCAGAATGTTACCAAAACATGAAAAATAACCAAATTCTCTCAAATAATGTGCATAATTGATCTCTCTATAATTTATTAAAATAAATCAATATACTTTCTCCAATCAATGAACTGTTTCCAAAATAATATAGGACCTAACCATTTCTCACCGAACTTTACTTTACAACAAAAAACCCCGATATGTTACGTCTAGAAAAATTGATAACTCCTCTTTCGTTGTACGCTTCCGAACACTTTCCCACCGAGTCACACAAAGATCACACATCCTCACCGAGCCCTCCATATCAGTATCTAAAACCCAATCCCAGATATCCGTCGGCGCATCGCGCATCTCGACATTAAGGCAAAACGGATTGATAAACCTTCGCCGTATCGGATCGAGCTCGGGCGGGAAAAAATTACCATTTTTTGGCTATTTCTCTCTCTTCACTCTGGCCGGCATAATATGCCTTCTAGTCATTTTTTTTGCGCAAAGATAAACACTACACCACCGTGTTGCTGCCGCGATGGCTACGGAGGGTTTGAGAAATTGATTTCTAACCACAGTGTGTTGGCGCGTTGGTTCCCACAGCTCGGTCGGTCAGGTGGCAGCTTTGTTCCTCCTCGTTAGAGTCTCACTTATCGCAGGTTTGGGTGTAGCCAGTAGACGGGGACCGGGTTGTGTGAACCCGGACTTGAACCGATTGCGGATAATTAATGAGTGGCAGATATGTCAACGCGAGCACGCTTATCAGTACCCAAAATCCGCCCGCTTTTCCGATACACATTCCAGTTACAGTGTTGGGAGCTTCCTGTGCTATTGGAATGTTGCCTATCCCAGTGCCCGGAGTGCTTTGCGATGCTCACCTGCAAATTATCGGCTACGATGGCACGGTCCGGGTCGGCACCACCGTCACTACCGTCGTACCCGTAGACGTTCTGGTACAGGACCAGCGTCATGTAGATGAGAAACACGCCCGCCGCCATTGTTTGCAGTGCACGCTTGTACCGGTAGGTGGCCGTGTATAGGAGGGTCATCTTCTTCCGGATGCACCTCATAGAAGCCCGCTCTAGCTGCCCGTCCTCCACAGGGAGCACGTGCGCATGTTGGGGTCCAACCTTAGCGCTCAGCTTGCTCGCGTGTGGATCCAGGACGAAGGCTTTGGCCGCAGAGCTTGCCGGAATCAGACACAAACAAACAACACTTCGCACGGTACTATATCTTTTGAATGTGAGCACTTAATTTTTATTTTATTTTTTGTTGAAACAATTCACAATCTTCAAAAACACAATCTTCACATCGATATTGGATATCAAATAAACACCTTGGCAGGGGCACTTAATGCACTGTTAGCATATTATCATAGATCATAGATCAAATCATAGATTTTTTTCGAATCTTATATTATTTTTAGCACAGTATCATTGAATGATCAACCAAATAACACTTTAGCATAGCACACCATATACCGGTTTATAGTTGTTTCACCGAATTCCAAAGCACAAACCAATACTTATGGTTACCTTTAAAACACTTAAACACTTTAACTGTGATTGGAACTCACACTTTATTCATATTTGAAACAAAATACCATTTGACTTAAATATCCCTACACCTGTTCTGAAACGAAACTTCTCCCTTCTCGGGTTGCTGTATGTATTGTAGACGTCGTTCCGAAACGACGCAGCTGGTACGCTATAAAACCTCGGAACGGCTTCAGCACACACGCGTGCGACTCGGCGCGAAGTCAAAAAATCATCTGATCATTCAAATCCTGTGCAGCAGCGTTCAAACCCCTAAGCTGCGTGCGCACGAAGCAGAACCCTGCAGGTTCGCGTTTCCTTCGATGGGTACGTTGGGCACACAGGAGTGAGCAGCGCGACAGCACGCTGCAGGAACGAGATGATCATACCCGCGCGGTACGCAACCGATCATGTTCGGCAGGGGTTGATATAGAAACGTTTTGTGCAATTGAGTTTTCGTTTTTGGTTTGAATTGTTTGTTTTTAGAAGCATAATTTTTGTTTTGGAGCAGTTTGCATGTAGAGCAAGGTTTGATGTTTTTTTTTTGTATGATTCTTGTTTGTGACAAATGCTATGCAGTTGTGCGGCTTCTATTTTTGAATTTTGGTGAAATTGGTAGTCGTTGATGTGTTCAGCTTTGATTTATCCAGTATTTTGTTTCGTATATTATATGTTGATTATTTTATTAGATTTCTAATGTTTGCGTTTGTTTTGTATTTTACAGATTACTTCTTGCAGTTCATGTAAGTAGAACATACATTATTCGTTTGATAATGTCTATAAAATGAATTTCATTTTACTTATCCAATTGATGGCGGGTATGCGACTGTTTTATGTTTCTTTTATAGTGAACCCTTTTCCGAGTTTTATATTTATCTTACATGCAGCAAAGGAATTTCCTTACTTTTTCAGACTGTTAAAATACAACGAAAATTAAAAAAAATTGTTGGAAAAGACTATAAACCACCGACTAAGCATAAACTGACAACCCCTGCTTTAGTGTGACTCGTTTGCGTTCGTGTTTTTTCGTGCGCACATGTGGGACCCGACCGAGCATAACTTCCTCGTGGATCATGCTCCAGAACCGGCTACAAGCTGTGTATGGGGGAGCTGCACTGTAGCCCTTTGGGGATAGGGAGACACTACCACAACTATCGCAATCCTAAATTGCCATTGGTCTGACGTTGTGTTGGTGATCGTTTGAGCGGTTTGCTGCTACAGATCGCGTGCGCGCGCGCGCGAATCAATGATTATTTTATTCCACTTTATTCGTTGCTTCGTTGCTGCGGAGAGAGCGGGGTTTTTGCTGTTATGCTGCAGATTTATGCTGAGGGCTATTTTCTCTGCCTCGCTCTGTACGCTGTTTACATTCCGCGGTCGGTCTGTTTGGAGTATGCTAGCAACAGCGTGTTGGTGCGATGTGTTATTGCCGTACAGATGGTCCCATAACTATAGAACCGGTTGATTTTTGTTGATACAATAATTCAATTTAAATATTAGTTTTAAGTTTCGTTTTCACGTTGATAGTATTTAGTGTATGGATTGAATTCTATTGTTTCAGGGATAGTTTCTTCAAAATGGTTGCTTTACAGTAGTGGTATTTTACCTTTATATTTTTGAATTTTAATGAAAATTGTAATCATTAAAACGCAATCATTCAAGACACACTTACAGTTGTTAATAAGCTACGAAACAATTGTTATATTTTGTTTCAAGTAAAGGATGCGTCTCATAGATTATTATGGATCTTTCAACTTATTTTGAAAACATTTACAAATTGACAAATGTGTTCACAATTAATAATGTAAAAAAGTCTCAATAGTAAACCGCATGCGTTTAGCTTGCTTTGACAATCCAGTACAACGCCGGCATTAGAGAACCATTATTGAAAGGCGTGCGTTGAATCGGAACTGGAAACCACAACCGGCCGCCCTGTTAATCCAACCAACGGTGCAGCACGTGCTCTCTGAACCCCCGGTATGGTGAACCCGATAGGCCTCGTGGCCGATTTGACTTGCACGAATAATTGGAAAACAACTGGGCAGAGAAACCGCTCTTTTTGCCGTTGCTACCCCTCCGACTTTCTTTTCGTTTTTTGCTTCCACTGTCGGCGCTTAAACCGCAAAGGTTGCAAATCGTTTGCTATGGCAAGGGCAGTAGAGGGCAAAGTAGGGACTTAAACAGGTGACCAATCCACCAATACATCGATGCGAATCGATAACGCTCGGTATCAAACGAGCCAGAGCCCAGTCTACGCCTAGAGCGGAGCAGGATTCTTTCATTGGAGTTGACGTGTGCCCACAATCAATTGGGTTGCAATTGCTCGACCGAGGGTTACCATAACCGCTCGCCGTTGATTTACAGATTAGTACCGTTGCTAAAAGTTTAATAAAGCGCAGCGAAAATGAATAATGTGAAAACTAAGTTTAATGTCTCAGCAGATAATGTGGACGGCACAAGGTATAGTCGTCAAATTAAACAGGGACCGTCATGGCCTTGTCATAGATCGCTATTTTCAAGACTGACTTGATCATGCTTCTGCCATATATATTCATTAGTATATCTTAAATGCTTTCTGTACCACACAAGAATGTTTGTTGACCGCACACAATACTACCATAAATGCTGTTAATCTTATTCAATATATAATTTGGCACACCTAACCCAAATGCCTCACTTTTCAGTTTCATGTACTATAGTTTACATTCCAGAAAGTGAAGAAACAAAAACCAACCGATTTCCGATGTTGCTTTGATATAAAATACATCATCTTTCCAATTTGTAATCGTTTTGCTCAAAGAAACGCGATTTGCCATAAGCTGGACGAAATACGCCTTTCGTTATGCAATGCTAAACTGAAACTGCCTGCAGTACTGCAGTAACATCCTTTGGTTTACGCCTTGAGGTATGCAATTTGTATGCAAACAGCACTGTGGGTTAAATTCAACGTGATTATACAAATTTTTGATTGTTTTCATTAAACACATCAATATTTCATGTAACATCCCACCAAAGCCGTCAAATACGACCATAGGAAGTTTATTAAATAGTCTACTTTTATGCAAGTGCCGTTAAACTAATACAAAACGGTAATTATGAAACTTTTCGTCATATTTTAACCGAAATTAGTTCTAAAATAAAAACAGTTTTGTTTAATTTTTCTCCATGATTGTCTCCATTATATAGTCTGCAAAACAAAACTTTATTTGTTTCTCGAAGAGATGAAAAAATACCAAAACGTTTGATGTTCGTTTACATTTATTCACTTATTTATGCACGTATGGACATATCGGCTAGTATAACAATAAGGTTTGATTGGCGTTTTTTTTTGCCTACAGCTGTTGGCCTGATGCTGATGTTAGTTTCTCACTTCATGCTTAACTTACGATTATAATCTGATGTGCCGTGTAGTATCTTCCAGGGACCAGGGAGTGAGAGTGGCCAACATCGGTACAGCAGGGTGTATATGTGAATGCTAACAGCAATCGTTGTATATTCAGACCTTGCTTTAGAACTGAACGATTAGGGCTTGGCGTTCGCGTTAACCTCTCCTATGGTTGCTTCTTTAGCGCTACATTTACCACCTCAATCATTAACAATCTTTCACTGTATCAAACGTTAACAAACAACAATAAAGATTCCTTTCCTGGTTTGTGTACAACTTGGACCCATTCGCGTGGCAAATACCAGATTCAAAAATGTATAAATTTTGTGTATACGTACGAGTAGTAAAACAGTGTGTTTGTGTAGATAGATATCGATGCGTTTTTTCACTTACATTTACACAGATTTTTTTTGCTTGATTTTTTTAAAACATGCTTTACACCTGTATGGGCTAAAATTTATTATCATTTGTAATATTGCGAGGGATCAGCGATCGTAATCGTGTCCACTGCGTTTCATAGAGTGACAGAGAGAGAGCGATACTAGCTTCTAAATTTATTGTCCTTCTTTTTATGAAAGGTTTGGACACAACAAATTATGTGCCCGCGCGGCACACGGATAGACATTTATAACAACGATGAGTATGAGTAAAATTTGCTTTCCTGTGGGGCTTCAAAATGTAAAAACACTGATGATGCGGATCAGTTTCCTCTGTACGATCAAAAACCATAAAAGGTACGCTAACATCTCCAAAACCTGGCAGCTAAAAATCGAGTATATCGAGTGTACGATTTCCCTAAACAGATTTCCCTAAACGAGTTGCACGAAGGCCCAAAGGTTACCCTTCGCCTTTCGCAATTAATACTCCTTCCGTACGTCGTCGTCGTGGGGTTCATCGATCATCGCCGGTGGCGTTAGTGCTGGGGTCGGCTGGGATCGATGCAGAATGTGGGCTCACTTGTTGTTGCAGAGCGTCAGGAACTCTTCGCGCGTTTTCGGATCGTCCCGGAAGACGCCCAGCATGGTCGAGGTGACCGTTTTGCTGTTGATCTTCTGCACGCCGCGCATCACCATGCACATGTGCCTGTGTGGAATTTAAGAAGGAATAAAGGAAAGGGTCAGTAAAAGAGCGCCCAGCAAGGCATCGACGGGCATACTTACACTCCCTCGATGATGACGGCAACGCCTGCTGGCTGTACTGCCTGGGTGACGGCAACGGCAATCTGTTTCGTCAGCCGCTCCTGCACCTGAAGACGGCGTGAGAAGATCTCCACAATTCTGTGACAAAGATTTGATAGTTTTGTTAGCAATTTTTGATCATGGTTTCGACGCTGTTTCGTTCCAACATACCTGGCCAGCTTGCTCAGTCCGAGAATCTTCTTGCAGGGCAAGTAACCGATCGAGACTTTACCGTAGAACGGCACCAGGTGGTGCTCGCACATGGAGAACATTTCGATGTCCTTCACCACGACCATTTCGTCGTGATCCTCGTCGAAAACGGCACCGTTCAAGGCCTCTGGGGGATGGAAAAAACATGAAAGCGAAGATAAGATACGTTTACCTTCAACTGAAAATGTGAAGACATAATTATGAGCATTTCTCTCAAACTTGTTCAAGATTTAAAGCTGCTCAAAACTCTGGTAGAATTGAATCACAGAAGACCCAGAAGACAACAAACATCTTCTAATAATTGGGCTACAGAGAGATTACAGCATTTTCAGTGGATCCTAATTTCTTATGACTTCATGAATCTCAAACATATCTCCAGCTCTTTGTTAAAGTTAAAAATAGAAATAAAATACCCAGTGAAAGGAGCTGGAAGACACACAAAAAACTCAATTTCGGGTGCGAAAATGAATACATTTCCTTTGCCATCTTCCTTTTTTCCATTTTGCTTACAATCAAAGCACTTGAAGTAGGACTACCAGTCGAAAGAAGTACCTCTCATCTAGCACATAGTGCGAATGTTGGACAAATAAAAAAGGCTCCAAATCAAACATCACCTCACCATTCAACTAATCAAGCCGAATGCAACAAGAGAATCCCTTAAACCTGCTTCCTGAATCGCTGAATGGGTTTGAATCAATACAAATACAAGCAAAAAAAGACGGCTCTCCCGCTTTTCACATGCTTTCGTACCATCCGTAACAAACGCTCGTCTCATATCCGGCCGCTCGGGTGAAACCGACGACGAATAGTAAAGGCACAAAACGGAGTTCGAGAAAAGGCGCAAAGCTGTAGGCAAGTTGGAAAAATCATCCTGCCACGGTCGATCTGCTAAGGGAGGGAGGCTTTTCCTCCTTTTTTTTTGCGAGTGTGTCCTACTTTACTTCTGAAGCAGGAAAACGCATCTTGAATGGATTGGCAAAAGGGTGGTTTCGTGAGCACACGATTGACCGAGTCGAGCGCGTATTTTTCGGGTGGGTTAGTACCGTACGTCCTACCGGAATCTACATTTCAGTAGAAGAATGTGTTACATGTACCATAATGGAAGCGAGGAAAAGCGTGGGAATGATGAAAAGGCAAAAACCGGGTAGCGTTCGCAAACGAATCGAGACACGTCCTGCTACGTGATTATACGCTTTATCGTTCAATTTTTGTGCACGTTCCCCGTTTCCTTTTTCACTGGCGGATTGGGGGAAGAAAACTCATCATCAGCACGCGAAACGTAACGCGGAAACGTACTTAAGGAAAGGTTGGCAAAAGGTCGCTTTGTGCGATGAGGTTTGATTGATGCAGTGTGCTTTTGAGGTGAGATTTCATACCATTCTCTTCTACGGGCGCTTACAAGCGTCAAAAGTCGTTGAATTTTAAAGTGGATATCTTTGACAATGAATAAGTACATACGGTTTTGGGTGTTGTTGATGCTAGATCATCAGCGCATGCCATATGTTTACTGCTAAAGACCTAAAGATCATCTGTGCATAAATCACCTGATCTATAAGCCTGCAAAGTTTGTAGCATCTGAAAAGTTCTCCTGCTTCATTCAATTGGATAACTAATTTTAAGTTAAAAGAGGAACTATTTGCTGTATGTCTAGTATAATTTCCTTTTCAATTTTTCAGTAAATTGTACTAGAAAAGCTACTGCTAAAGACGTTGTTAGACATGTTTTGGGTATATTTTGGTCATGTTGTTGTAGAACTAGAGCCTTGCGTTATTGGTTCACTTTGGCCAAGAGGAGAGAATTAATGAGTCAGTTCTTCTAATTATCAGTACCCAAAGATACTTAGGTAGCATTTCTAGTGGGATTGTTTAAGTAAATATTATCACAAAATATATTATTTACACCTTTCGTTAAGTCATTGGGAAATTAAAGTTACTGTTACATAATATAAACGACATTTTCAGTAGTAGAAATCCAATAAAGCTACGGGGAAAACTATTATGGGCTATTTTTAAAACAATCGTAAATCTATTCTACTTGCTACAATGGCATTGTCTCTTCGTAGACCATCGTTGTCCGTCGAATGCATCGAAGCATAAGCGTTATTAGATTAGAAGCGAACTCGTCCTTCTAACAGTTGTAGCTACAACAAAGGATATTGTTCCTTAGAGTGCATTTACTGCACTTTGCACAACACTTTCACAATCGCTGCATCGCGCTGTCTGTCGTGTTTGCTCACTCCTCATACACACAAGGATCTCCTCTTTCCCTGTAACCTCTTCGACTGCTGTACAATGTCAGTTTGAAGCTGCAGCTTGAGCATCGAGCTTAGAGCACCATTGTCTTGACTTGGCCCCGGCCAACCCAGGGAGAGAAGGTAAATATAGTTTCATAAATGTGATCTCATGCTCTCTCTCTCTCTCTCTCTCTCTCTCTCTCTCTCTCTCTCTCTCTCGTTCAGAGTTTCCGACCGAAGGAAATCACTGCACTGCCTATGTCCTGTGGCGGTACCGTACAAGTTGGTGGCCTGTTTTTATGTGTTTCAAACTGTTTTGTGAGACCAATGGTGGACTTGATGCTGGTGTTCCCTTCGCATCGCAGCAAGCAGGAAGTAAAAACAGAAAATGAACAGAAAATCATAAAGTGAACGGAAAGGAGAGCAGCACAACAGTACACATACAGACTTGACACACACACACACATACACATAGGACGTAAGTAAACGCTTCTACCGAGAACGCCACGAACAAAGGCACACTTTTCGCAGTGGAAGGAAGGAAGTTAGTGGCGATGAAAACGAAGATTTAATTTCATTTGCACAAGTCGCCTAGTACTGCGGTGGTGGTGGTGGTGCTGGGCTAGAGTGGATGCAGTTCTAGCCACTCGGAACAGGAAAAGTTGCCCGGGAGCATAGCAAATAGTGTATGGCTGGATGGTGCCGGCACCCATCATCTATGAGGCAGCCGAGTAGTAATGGTCGTAGTGAAAGGGACATGGTTTGGGAGTTGAAGAGTTTAAGTGAATAATAAATACGAAATGTTTAAGTGTCGCTCACAGGCACCCGGATTGTATGTACTGTGTATGGGAGAAAGGAAGAAGGGTGCGCTCCGTTGTTTAACTGTCCTGCTCTGGACGATTTTTGCAAAGATCACGAGTCTCACAAAAGTCAGCTTTTACTTGGCGGTTGGTTGTGTGTTCCCTCTTTTACAGCCCTTAAAAAACTTTCGTGAGCAGCAGCAAGCTTTAGAGATACCGATTATACTGCTCAGAGCTGGTGCGACACACATTGTAGGTTAGTGGTGAGCGTAAGCTACAGGGAGGTGTTGTAAAAAGGACAATTTTATGCACCGTCAGCTGTAGATGACACATATTAAACTTGTTCTTACGCAGGCAGATTTGGGTGCAGATTAACATGGGATTGTGTAATGAACTCCTAACGAAAATGGGAGGTTCAAAGTCCGGCGGGCTTTAAATATTGGCACAAGCTAAGCAAGTAATCGATGAAGTGAGAGTTGTTTAATCAAATTTTCTTATTAGCTATCATGATTTTCATTTTTAATATGAAAAATGTCTCAGGTTCAAACGTAAATTTGGGAAACAGCGTTAAATAGCGTTCAATTTTTAAATAAGAACTCTGTTGCGATGACTTGTATTAGAGTTTTAAGTTTGAATTATTTGATCTACTTTACTTTTTCAAAACAGCTTTAAAAAATTTAATTTTAGAAAATCAGTGTTTTACACCAATATTTTTTATGTTGTTGTGTTTAAGTTTAAGTTAAACCCTGTTTAAGGAAATAAACCTCTTTGCATCAAATTGTATTCTACCATTCCTATAGAACTTATGGTACATTTTATCATTTAATTGAGTTAACCATCCGTCACATTGAAATCGGACCAATGTGACTGTAATCTTGCAAGGTGCGTTAAGATGCCATCGTCTTCCGCTCACCCAGAATTTCATGCTAAATCAATTCCATTCATCCTGCCGATACATGCTGGGTCGCTCATATCGTACCGTTTCGTGTTCTATTTACCCACCCTTTCGCTACATGCACAGCAGCGCTTCAAGCTTTTATTGTCCCTTCCGACTGAAGAGCCTGGCGACGACGACGATTGTTGGTTTATTTGCCGAGCAAAAAGGGGAAACAATCCAAGCGAAGGGCGGTTTGCATCATGATGACGACGCAGGCCTGTCATCACGCTTTGATCCATTTTCAAGCGAAGCCTCCCGTCCCGAGGAAAAGGACACTTCGATGGAAGCCAAGTGGTAATGGAAGAATGAGGAACAGGGCTTTAGATGATAAGAGACTGACGCACCGACCCGCATATTATGCTGCTCCGTCTCGAGTTTCATCGCTATTTGAACAAGTGAAAGGAATCGCAAAACGCAAACGGAAGGATGATGGCTCTGTCAACTCTCGGTCTTTTCGGTATCGTCGCTTTTGGGTACGATGGGCACTTGTGAACGCAACACTTGCTAGCCACTCTTCAGGGTGTTATCGGTACACGGTACCAAGCGTGATGTTTGGGCGTTTACTTTACCATATCTTCATGCAAGGTATCTCTTCAACCGTTTCGTTACTCGCGTCAATAACCCGCGCATCAATACGCGATGTTGTGCCAGGTGCGTTAATGGGATCGCGGTGTTGGTGGTTTTTGCGGTCCAACAGACATTAACACTTACCTTCCAAGCTCTGATCGTAGCCCTTGGTAAAGAAGAGCATTGCCTTGGCGGCCCGTTCCGGAGTCTTCAGCAGGCCCTGACGTTCCGGATCTTCGCCCAGGCTGGACAGCAGCATCCGGTAGGACTTGGACATCAGCGGCAGCAGGTCCTCCCGGGTCGATGGTTTGTGGTCGAGTTCCAGATCATGGTGAAAGGTACATTTTTCGTGTCCTGTAACCAAGTATAGCAAAAGATGTTTTTGAATCATTAGATTGAGATTTGGAGTAGAATTACGCGAATAAATTCACAAGATACACTGGCATGCAAAAAGCATTTACAAAAAGATAGGTAATGGAGCAAAGAGTACCCATTGGAGAGCTAATTAACATAGTTTTACAGTCAATAGGATTGATTGTCGGATTACATAGAATGGCGTTGTGTTTGACTATCCACAGGATCAGACAACAGATTTTAGTGAAATTGTACATCACCTGATATGCAATACCTTTTCACACCGTTTTGACAACAGGAGGATTTTTTTTTGGGAGAAGAACAACATCCAAGCTCAAGTCTCACAACCGGTTTACACGGTTAAATTATTCATTACAAGCGCCGGCGTTGCGTTGCGTTTGACAACGTCATTTGCATCGTAATAGAGGCAAAACAGTCAAAGCGCCGGAGAGGCTGAAAATCCCCATCGTTGTCGAGTCATCTGATGTTGTTGGAAAATCCCCATCGAATGCTCTGCGGACGTGTAGAGCTGCAGTTCGGGAAGTGCACCTGATGCCGAGCACTCGCCGCTTTACACCTGGTCGCCCTGTTTGTGCTGCTGCGCAACAAGGCAACAACGAGCGGACGTTTGTATTTGCATACTTTACGATGGGAATGCCGGTGGCGGGTTATGGGAGAACACAAGAGCCTGGAGCAGGTAGTTATAACGTTATGCATCGGTTACATTACCATAATCGCGAGCTTAACAGGTGTCACAGCGTAAGCGAAATGATGAGCATGTCACAAAGTCGACCCATATCGATCTCGGAGAGATTGAAGACCGGAGGTACTGGAGTGCTACCAGAGTTATATTCGAATGAGTGCATCATTTCTAGCTTAAATCCTTTTGTAATTGACGCAATTAAAATTCCAATCAAATAATCATCTTCGAGTTAAGTTCTTCTCTTCGTAATACATTCTAACACTTCTTTGATTTCTGATTAATGCTTTTTTTTCATGCCTTCCTCACAAAAACAACATAAACACGGGAAGTGACGAACCGCGTAAACATGCCCTTATCTGGATGGCCTGCAGCAGCCTGGTCGGGAATGTTCATTCACACGGTGTGGCGCTTGATTTTTGATTATCAGCGGCCTAGCTGTCGGGCAAACACATTCGGTTGCCATGTCTTACGACCACCAAGAGGAGGCAAGTAAATAAAAACAAAAGTGTTTAATGTGGTTGTGAAAGTAAGCGCTCCGTTGTAAGTAATGGCTTCATTGAACCTGTTACTTTTTGTGAGAGTGGATTTTGTTTATTATCAATCAGATTTTCACACTACAAATGGTGTGTCGATTAAGACGTCAAAAGATGACGGACATCTTTAGCGTGTGTTTGATGCGATAAAAGGGATAATTGCGTTAGGCATCTGCCTAAGTATGACCAACAGCAAAAATAAGGAATAGAAACCTTCAACCCTAGCTGGTGATGAATTCAAACCGTACAAGTGAGAGTTTATTGTTTACGGAAGTGTGCTTCAAAACCAGCCTGCTTCAAGGTAATCATTTTCGTTTTTACTGTTAACCGTGACTGGCCACTCCAATCCACAGCCAGTATGCCCGGATCGAATCTTCAAAACCTGTCCCAAAAGACAAAACTACACGGCGGTGCCTTTCCGTTCTCGCCGTGCCAAAGACCTTGAGCTCAAAGTTGAGTACAAAGATTAGAATGGAATCGAACTTGGTTCGCTTGGTGCTGTGCTTATAATCCATCACCCGTCAATCCTGTTCTGAGTGCGCACGTCAGATTATCTTCACGGAGTGGACAGAAAGCAACAAAAAAATACCACAACGAGGAGCACCATTTGTCAGAATGAGAATAATTGCCGCGAGATAGACCCGCTGGGAAGGTAATGCTTTGCGGGCGTTGTTAGCGTTGACGGCTGGCGGATAAGAAGGTTTGGGGTTTGCGCACACCGTGCTGCACATGGAACATTCAATCACAAAGCGGAGGCATTGAGGCGTAAAATAAAACAAATGTATAAGAAGCAAAACAAGCAAACACCGTGACGATAATGCGTGAACAAAATGAAGTTGCACCGAGAAACGACTGCATGCAACAGGTTGCACTACAGAAAAAGGCGCCTCGCGTCGTTCTACAGCCACACAACTATATACAAGGTACGCTATGAAGAGAGGGGTAGCAAAGCAGCTCAAATCAAAAACAACTTTACACAGACACCGATCATTAAAAACGATCGGCCATGAGAGCAACGAAAAAAAAGGCCACACCGAAACACAGCAGCTTGCGCGACGGTCGTGTTCCGCTCAGAACGCGACCACTTGACAAGTCGCCTTCCTCCCCCCCTATACCTGGCGTCATGATGGCCCTCGGTGTGGTGTTAAGCGGGGGTGCACTGCTAGGGTTAGTGGTAGTAGTTGCACCGATGCTGCCTCCCGCCCCACTGCCTCCTGCCTCACCTGACAAACTGATCGTACGGATCGGCGTCGGTCGGGCCCGGTTGAGACCGCCGGCGATCGCTGCTGGGGCGCCATTTTCACCACCACCACCGCTGTTGTTGTTGGCCGCCTCACCGTTCTCACCACCGGCGGACGATGGGGGAAGTGCTGCACCAGCTCCAACGCCACCCGCCGCGTACCCATTCTCGTCGCCCTCGGTCATCTCGCTCTCGGTCCGGCGGATGCTGCTCGAGCGGCGCCTGTTAGCGAACGGGCCGTACCCGCCGTTCAGGCTCCCGGTGGACCCGTTCCCATTGGCCGCACCGAAGCTAATCGAGTTCGAGCGGGTCGGGAAGTTGGTGTCGTCGATCTCCTGGTTCAGCTCGTCCGCATCGTCCGAAATTTCGAACTTGCTCATCGTCACCAAAGATCAACACGGCGCAGTAAAACAGAAGTGGCAACAGCAGCAGTAATGCAGCGAGCGGCGGGAACAGCACCAGTGCCGAAAGGTGGACAGTCCCAGGAACATGCACTAGAAATCGCTCAAACACTGTGGAAGGATAGGGCACAGAGAGA
>KI920601.1:0-11415 GCA_000473525.2 Anopheles melas | reverse complement strand
GCAACTACCCGAACTCATTGAAAATCATCTTCACAAACGACGCACCTGACGTCGAACGATCGCTAGCAGTCTCTAGTGGGTCCGTGTTGTCCTAGGTGTAGAGGCCTTCAGGGAGTTGCCACACGCACACCAACGCTTGAGCACGCGCGCACGCTCACCGTTTCCGAGTGCATTTGGAGTGGAACGCTGCTCTCTCTCTCTCTCTATCGCGCTCGCGCTCAACCGGTTGCGCACAGGTTGTCTCTCGCTGAACACAACCGGAACACACTTACCAACACGCACACACACACAAGGCACGGTGTGCGATGTGGGAGTTAAGTGATCTCGCGAATCCATCCATCCACCACCGGGCAGCCATTTTAGTGCGCGATCGAGTGCCATCTTTGGAGCAAGTCGTTTTCGCCTGCCTGCCACAGTCGACCGTTCGCCGTACGCTCGTGCAAACGTAACACTGCTGATTCCTCAGTGACAAAACGATCGAAACGAAGAGACTTTTTCATTGTTTTTGTTGGTTATTGGTGATGATTTAGTGATTGAAAAACGAAAGCAAACGAAAAGCAACGAAAACCGTGTCATTTTGCTAAAAGAAACCAGCAGGAAACAGAGAGTGAAACGTGAAGGAAACAGCTTACAGGGGGGAGAAAGTCAACCGACAACCTAACCTAACATACAAGTACGTTACGTGCAGGCCCCAACTGCCCCGCGGCAGTGGTGGAATGTACCGATCGTAGTAGTGATCCGCTGTGTGCCGCTGTGTGAGAGAGGTTTTTCTGTTTTCTTTTGGCCAAACCATTGCAAGCTGTACTTTAGCCCGCTTTTTCGCAGAGTGCAACCAAAATCCAGTGCAAAAAGGGCAAGAGCAACGTCCAGGTGTGTGTGTGTGTGTATTTCTTGTGTCCTGGTGCCGCTGGTGCTTCAACCCAAATAGGGAGCTGTTGCTGCAAATTTTCACTATCCTAGCGCTGGCTAATGCATTTTTCTGTCTTTTCCCACGCTATTTCCCGCTTGCATGTGCGTGTATGTGAAGCTTCATTGTGTTAATGCTCCGGTGGGTCTGTTTTTTTCACCTTTAAAATGACTTCAAACCCTTCATGTACGGCAGAAACCGTAACCATACCTGCAACGGTAGTGTGAACAAGTGTTTCCGTGTGTTTGTATGGTACGGTAAGAAATTAAAACACTCCAACGGTGCCTCTGTGTACGTATGTGTGTGTGTGTGTGTGTGTGTCTTATTTCCCAAAGTTTTCGCAGCATTGCACGGTGCAGCACCGATGACACACTGCAGCCGATTCACTTAGCGGTTTTCCTCGGTGAACTCCTGTGTGCCAGAACTTTCGCTCGTCTCTGCTTGCTTGCGCTTCTTACAGGCACCTGCTCTGGGCGATAGTAGTGTTGTTTATTCGCGTTCTCCCACCATCTTCCCCCTTGCTGCCAGAACTTTGCCGACGAGAAGCTGCTCGACTTTCAACCCGGTTGAAGTTTGAGCAACTATTTCCACACACTGTGTGAAGGTGTGAACCGTCGGCTAAGTGCCGGCGCAGCCACAGAACGTACGACGAACTCGGCACAGCACACCATTGTCGACGCTGGGGCTACATCGGGTTATCGGGTTTTGAGGGATTTCACTTTTCTCGTCGCTTGGGTTTTCCCTTGTTGAGTTTGTGTCGCGTGTTATGAGGGCGACAGAGGAGGGTATTGATGATTTATTTGAGAGCGTGACTAATGATTCTACCCGCGCGCTATTAATAGCCTCCGGTAGTCATTCGGTCGGTGCGACGCCGCACTGAGGTAAACAAGCGTGTTCGTAGTGTGGCAGTGTTGGTTTGTAGTCTGGTTGGTGTATTTTTGACACGAACAAACAGAACCATATGTACCCCGTAGCCGTAGGCCACATTCAAATCAACATCCTATGTGCGAGGATTCGGTGAAAGATGATTTGTTGTTGTCTCACCTGCGAGTGCTCCTGCTTTTCCGCTGCGGCAAATGTGTTCTAACAGTTTGTTATCTCGTGTGCTAGACTAAACCAGACTTCATTTTGTGACAGCAAACATCCTTGACGCGCTTGTGTCTGTCGCCCACCGCTTATCATCACCTTGAACCTATTTCTCGGTTTGGTACAAAACATCACCAACATGTCCATGAGTTTGTTTTTTTTTGTCTATTTCTTTCAACAAAACACATACAGTTCAAAGACCCCAATACGCGTGTGTATGCGGGCATCCGGTTCGAAGGACCAACGTTCGAGAAGGGGGGAGGGGGAGGGGGGATCCCAAAATAAGAATCGAACGAACATTGGAAACTTCTCACGTTTGCTCCACTTTTCTGCACTACTCGATCTTGAACCTATTTTCCAATCTGCTTCCCTGCCTGCTTGCCTCTTCTTGCTCTGTGACGCACGAAAAGCGTTGGAAAATGACAGCCACGGGCTACAGACAGTTTCATACCGATACGCGAGCGCGAGGTTTAGCCGTGTGCGCAAGCAAGCAAACAACAATCGTTAAAAGAACCATTTTCCATGCGCTCTGCGGCGCGCGTTTTTGGGGAAAAGACGACTTACTCGGGTTTGACCGTGAACGGGGTTTGATCTCATCCGGGCTCAATGGGGAGGGAAATTATTTATAGAACAGGGCAGCAAACAGATGCGTCGCGGCTGTGTGTGTTTTTCGAGTGAGTTCGAGTCGAGCCAGCAGGCAAATCGTTTTTTGGAAGCAGCAGCAGCAGCAGCAGCAACGGAAGTGCATTGAGCTGGAAATGGATTCGCTGCAGCAAGCGTCTGTCCTGCCGCGCCACCACTGTAACGATCATCATTCATCGCGCGGTACGTGATGGATCTAGCCGCTGCTCGGTAACCCAATTCCGGGCACGCATTCCATTTAAAATGCAGATACGGAAAATGGTGCAGCTGCTTCTGGTTCCGATTGCATATTTTGCATACAGCTCACAAGAGATAGCGTCGGAACGGCAGCACACTGACACACAAAATCCACATATACACATACACTGTCTCTCTACAGTACATTCGAATTCCATTCAAAGATGGAAGGGAAAGTAATAAAAAAGAAATCTGACATTCTACCGCTTGGCTGAAGGGGGCCTGTTAGACTGTGCGCATCAGCTCGTGGCAGCAGTCGTGCACGATCCCGGGCTGCAGCTGCACTTGACAAAGCTAATAATCATGTTTGATAGAAGCGGCAAAGTTTTACAAAAGCCGCTTGTTCTCTTCACTAGCTTTTACCCGTATCGTGTGCGAGTGGTTGCACTGTTGCAAACCTGCAGCACGTACGAGGCAGGTTTTGGTTGTACAAGTTTTATGGTACTCGGTGTTTTTTGCCAAATTGAATTGAAAGAGTCATGTTTGATAGTGCCAGTGTATGATTTTTTGGTTCGAATAGCTATGATTCGATTCTGCATTTGTTGCCGTAGGTTGGTGGAAATTGCTTCAATTGAATAAGTCGAAACACAAACAGATATCCTTTTGCATTGCATGAGCTATGCTGAAACCATGAGCTAAAACAATTCCACGGATTTTGTGTCGTTGGCGTAAGGCAGCTGGAGCTAAATTTATCTCCTGATTAATTACGTCCTGTGATGCAAATATACTATTACCGCCAACACAACAACAACAACAACGACAAGGACGACGACGTCAGAAATATACAACGAAAAAACGTCCCAAAACACAAACAAGCAACATTTCCTGATTTGTTTAGCGTCATCGCTTCCAAATTGCCATCTATTTGCGTGTGTTTGCGATCATCGGTGTGTATGCGTCGGAAAATTGTCGGATGAATGAATGTGAAATTCGGCTGCGGCCGTGTGGGTAGATGGGTAGAGTGACTGGATTGAACCGGAAGGCAAAGTGAAACCCACACAGTTTAATAAAAAAAAAACGGATTAGCTAGGATAGGCCACACGCGTTCAGTTGGTTTTGGATTGGGATTCCACTGACCGGCGCGCGATTTACGCAATCGCTCGATTTTGCTCTTCGCTTCGCACAAGTGGATGTCCCTCGTACGACCGGAAAATGGAAGTGAATGGAGAAGCTACTGTTGGATTGGAGTTAAAAAAAACGCGTTAAAATATTGTTTTAATAATTCTACACTGTGTGTGTTGACTTTTTGTGCGTTATTAATTCAATGTTTTGAGTTATTATGGAAAATGGATTATGGGAATGAGAACATTCAATGATAGAGAAGCGGAAAAGGACAGTCAAATTAATTACTCTCATTTGAGCTTTTGTGAATTAAACGGAAAACAAAGAGCCATTGTTATTGTTAGGATTTATTTTCCTCCATCCTAGATTTACCGTTCGTAAAATCAGCCTTCAAATGCCTACTTGTCGTTATGTTTGTTCACAAATACTCCAATATTTTATATTTTATGTGTTAAATGTCATGCAAATCACCGTAGAGCAATGGAGTAATAATGCTAAAATGCATTAAAAAAGTTCAATTTGACTGAAATGCATGTCGATTGGGGAGATCAATCGTTTGATGCACATAAACGTCGTACCTTCAGCTTGTTTTGTTACAAATATAAAAACAACACAGTAACAACTTTCATCCCACTATCACTATGGAATGGTAAGAGCAGATTGTAAATGTTAAACTAACCCTCGATACATCCTAATCCATAAGCGGGGATGAAAATCAGCACT
The DNA here is from genome assembly GCA_000473525.2 of Anopheles melas. NCBI lineage: Eukaryota > Metazoa > Arthropoda > Insecta > Diptera > Culicidae > Anopheles > Anopheles melas. The sequence goes on along the minus strand of KI920601.1, from coordinate 6,758 downwards.
ATTTCCTGCAATTTCCCATACCCTTGAATCCATGTATATGCAAATGTGCTTCACACACTTATCGCTTCAAGTGATCGGCCATCTGTGCATCAGCATAAGCATCACCTTTTCATCTCTCATCAATGAATGGATGTGTTCCTCCCTTAAAATAGAGTTCCGAGCGCTTCCCTGCTAGCATCTATCAGCCCAGCCAAGCGTCCCTTAAATTCAATATAAGCATGCAGTGAGTGTTTTATAGTGTAAAGTGTGCGCGAGCACCCAGTGTGAGTGGTTTTGTTCCTACCGACTACGTATACCTATTTATAAACCAATCTTTCCTGCGCTGCAGCACGCTCACAGCCGATGCCGATACCTTTTTACTAACGAAGCGTTTTTCCCCCGTTTCTCCATCTTTCTTACCCGCAGTGAAAAATGGAGCAGTTTGAGCAACTACTCACGTGTTGCGTGTGTCTCGATCGATACCGCAACCCGAAGCTGCTACCATGCCAGCATTCGTTCTGCATGGAACCGTGCATGGACGGTCTGATCGACTACGTCAAGCGACAGGTAAGCGTACTTACTATTTCTTCTTTTCACAGCGTACGATTGAAAGGGGCCGAAGACTGTTGGGTGAAATCGGCCGATGTAAAGTGAATTTCCGCCGCTTCACGGTGCTAACGAGTGGCACCTATGCCACTCGGGGTTGGTGGAGAAAAGCTATACGTTCGATTACACTTTTGCTTTAAACACTGGCCATTAGGTGCTTTACTGGCTTTACATTAAGGAGAAGAAACAAAAAAATGTATTCGGAAAAAAAGCGGGACAGGAAGTGCAAGGGAAGCAGCTAGTCGTGATTTGTACAAACATTTATTACCACCCGTGCGCCCGTTTTCACCCAGGGCGTATGGGGCACCGAGAAACCTTAACCGCAATCACCAGCCAATATGGTGGTGCACTTTCTTGACGTGCGGAAATTCGTTCGAAACACTTGAAAGAGCAGGAAACCGAGCCCGAGAAGCCAAGGCTAGCCATCTTCAATGCCAAACCGATGCATTATTTCTCGAACCATCCCGCTATGCCGATGAACGAACGTGAAGCATAAGAGTGTTGGAATCCAATTTCTCAGTCTCAATGCAGCTGTCGGCACCAGGCACCATGCTTCCTTCCTGTCACGATACACACAACCTTGGTGTGTGTGTGTGTGTGTGCATGTAATTTTTTTTGTTGCTCTACAAAACCACACCCGTTTCACAAGAGCCACTGCGGGCGGGTGCGGTTGACCGTACCCAACTCCCGCACTAAACGTCCTTTCTTGCTCTACGGCCAACGAAATAAAATATGAAACCCAATATCGAGCACACGGCACACACCACTTTGCGGACTGTTCCGAGGGGCCATTCCCGGTCGGCGAACACATGTACGCCCAAGCGCACGCTTTCACACCACCAAGGACACACACACACGTTGAAGGCGATATTCACCCGTTTTGTGGACGATATGGTTTGGGCTCTGAGGATACGAGAGGGGTTCGTCCGAACAAATCAATTCCCGAAGATGTTTTGCGTTATGGTTGTGACATTGTGACATGTATGAACTTCACACACACACAGGCACACACACATACACACACACACAAATTCACACGCGTAGCAGAGGATGGAAGAAAATGATTCTTTCGATCCGTTTTCTTGGTGTTACTGTTGTGGAAACACTTTCGCCAACTGCTACTGCCAACTCCTAACCTAACCATGGCTCTATTCAGTTGATACATTACGACCATGAACCGTCACAAATCATGGCATTGTGTGTGTGTGTGTGTGGGTGTGTGGGTGTGTGTGTCGTTGTGGAGTTTGCAGAATCGAGGTGATAAAGCGTGTGATAAAACGATATTGAGTGGTTGTTGGACGGTTGTTCGTTTTCGGATTGGAATTCGCTCACCTCCCGGAGCTTAGCAATCCAATTGGGGGCAACGTTTTACAGATTGTTTGGTTTTGCAAAGTCTAATGAAAATCTCACCTCCCTTTCCCTGTTCAGGTCAAGTGTCCAGAATGTCGGGCGGAGCACCGGATACCGTACCAGGGCGTGCAGGGCTTCCCAACCAACGTCACCCTGCAGCGGTTTCTCGAGCTGCACATCGAAATAACGGGCGAGCTGCCAGATCCAACGTCCGGTAAGTGAAGCGGACAGCGGTCACTGTTTTGTTGTTGTTGTAATCGAACCATTTTCTCTCTCTCTCCCTTCTCGGCAAACCACACAGGTCAGGTGATGGAACGGTGCAACGTCTGCTCGGAGAAGGCGTACTGTGCGCTGTGCGTTCACTGCGACAAGAAGATCTGCGCGGACTGCAAGGGCGCCCACATGGACATCCTGCGGCGTGAGATCAGCCGCATCAACAACCAGATCCGGCGTGGACTGCACCGGCTAAAGGAGGTGCTGGCGGTGGTCGAGAAGAATGCCTCCAACCTGCAGAACAACTGCACGAGCGTGTCGGAGGAGATCGACGAGATCTACCGGCGGCTGCAGAAGGCACTGAAGGACCGGACCGACCATCTGCGGCACGAGATGGACAAGTACATGTCGACCGAGCTGAAGAACGTGGTGGCGCTCAAGGAAAACCTCGAGCTGGAGATTGCCAACATCCAGAGCAACGCGGACCTGGCCGAGAAGTACATGAACGATTCGGTCGAGTGGGACGACTGCGAGCTGATGGACACGAAGGAGATCTTCCTGCGGACGGTCGACTTCATACGCAACTTTGACTGCGAAACGATGGACTACAGCCGGAAGGTGCGCTTCATCATGAACATCGACCCGAACAAGCTGATCAACGAGGTGTCCGCGTACGGGGACCTCAACCTGCCGAACCATGGCGGGGCGGTGACGAGCCAAAGCCAGGGGCTGCTGCAACCGCCGCCCGGTCCGGGACTGATGCGCTCCAAGAGCGATCACCGGCTGGCGGCCCAGTTCCGCCAGCAGCAGGAAGCGCAGCCCTGGAACGCGGACGAGGAGCCACTGCTCGGCGGGCGCAAGTTTGGCGAGCGGCCCCCGAAACCGGCCGCCCAGGAGCGCGACCGGTACGGTGGTGAGTCGCGGTACGGCCGCGGCACGACCGACTACGACTACGACGACGACACGACGTCCGCTAGCCGCACCGGGAAGGGCCGGTTCCGGTCGCGCTTCGCCCGCTCCCATCAGCTCGATAACGATTCGGACAACGAGTCGAAATCGAACGCCAAATCGGCGGCCGAGCTGGAGAAGGAGCGCAACAAGGTGTCCAGCACGGAGGACTGCGCCAAGGGGCCGCTCAGCGGTATCTTCCGCCTGATGGACTCGCCGCGCGTCATGAAGCGCCTGCAGGACCAGGAGAAGGGCAAGAAGGAAAAGAAGGCATCGCCGGCGACGACGCCAACGCTCGCGAAACCCTCGCCGCTCGGTGTGAAGCCGAAGTCCACGCCGACCGCAGCCGCCCGCCAGCTGTCCGAGGACGATGAGATTGCGAAGATCAAGCGCCAGAACAAGGGCGCGTCCGGGTCGAGCACGGCGGCGCAGGTGACGGCGGCCACTGCGGTCGCCGAACCGGAACGTCCCACGGCGGACCGTGTGTCCGCACTGAAGGCGGGCCGTACCGCAACGCCGACCGGCAGCGACGATAGCGACAGTGCCACATCACCGGCCCGTCGCTCGTCGCCCCACGTCGAGGTGAGATCCGATGAAGAGTAGTAACAATTCGTGTGTAGTCAGTTCTTCCTTTATAATGATTCGATGATAGTAGCAAGGGAACTCTCCAGATGCCTCCCATCCTTCCGGCGTAGGCTCTCTGTCTCTTTCCCGCTGTCTCTCTTTGGCTTCTTCCCTTCTTCTTCTTCTTCTCTTCCACCAATTGCAATACACAGTACACTCTTTACCAACGCTTCCCTAAAGCTCCAAAGAACGTACTTTACCTGTACAAAGTGCCAGAGATACACGCCAGTAAGGCACCAGAGATACTCGAAGACATTTAAGCCTAGAGTTATAAGAATATAGAAACAAAACAAACATGTATTACTAGACACTAGCGGAAGTCTACACAGTACCTATTACCATACGTTTACCCACCAAATGTACCTTAAAACGTCCAACCCGAGCATCCAATCCAAGCCACCCTGCACTGCAATCATGCCAAAGGGCCTTTTCGCGTGCGTACTGTTGCTGGGGTCAAACAACAAACAACGGTATTCCCACCACCACGACCACGACGTCATCGTGTGCACAGGAATTCATTAGACCGTGTGTGGTTTCGCACATCGAACGGAACTGTAATGCCTGCCTGCCAAGCGGACAAACCGCAACACAGCAAACGAACGCGGGTGATTGCACACTGAACTTCCGGCTGTTGAAAAAGGGGCAATTAAAACCGAAACCAAGCGCACAATAGACACACACGCCGTAAAACAGGGACAGTGGCTGCAGCTCCAAGAAGCCACACACATACACACACTTACATGTACGCACACACGTGGTAAGCAGTCGAGGCAGCAGTGTTGTCAAACCGCTAGAACGGGGTTCGCTGTCAACAGGCCGCGGTGGCACAGCCGGAAACGCTCTGGAGGCTCTAGTTGCTGGCAGCCGCACAGTGACGGTTGGTGTTTCCTATTGGTCCTTAAACATACATTCTCTCTCTCACTCTCCCTTTCTCTGTCTCGCTCTCACTCGCAAAACACAAACACACTGTCAGATCCAAGTGATATGTTTGACGAATTTTTATGTTTGTGTTAAGGCAGAGTATTGTCATATTGCGTAGCTTCCAGCGATCAGTTTCATGTTTAACAATGTTTTGCACTCATTCACCCATTCAAAGACACCCTTTTCGCCTGGATATTAGATAGAATATTGGATTCTCTGTGTGCTTTCTGTATGATAAAAAAAGATCGTTTTGTGGAGCCAATGGTTTAACCTACTCGCTGCTAGTCACCATCACACACTCCCGAACAAACATTCATTCCACTCCAAATAACATCGCTTCGTGCTGGTCAAATCGACCATCAAACCAGACCCTCAGCTCATAAAGGATCCCTTTTTTGTGAGCAAAGTACCCGTGTCCTGTTTTGGAGGGTCATCTATCACCTTTATCGTACGCTACTTGTCGAGTTTGTCCCCCAAAACTGGCCCCTATAGAACCATTCCCATCGCCCATTCCACCGCTCATAATCCACCGTTTCTTGTGTGTTTTCCTTCTCTTTTCACGCCACCTCATCCACATGATTCCGATGAAATGACCTCCCAGGCCGACAGCGATCAGGACGATTCGGAATCGAACCGCCGTACCGCGCGTCAAACCTCCGTCGGCAGCAAGCCGGCGGCCGGAGCGGCGGCGGTGGCAGCAACCAAAAAGTCATCCGTCACCCGCTCTGCCAGCAGCGAATCGAACTCGTCGAGCGAAAGCTCCAGCCCGTCGCCCGTGCCCGCTTCCACGCGCACCGACCCAGAGGTAAAGCCGAAAACGATCCTCAAGAACGCGAACGAGAACGCCAGCCAGCGCAACGGCACTGCCAGCCCGACCGAAACGGCCAAAAAGCCGTTCCAGAGCCGGTTCCTGCCGCAAACGCAGCCACCGGCGCAGACGGCGCCGGAAAAGAAGGAAGAGTCGGAAAGCAGCTCCGAGGAGGAATCGTCCTCGGAGGAAGAGTCCGAAGAGGAGGAAGAGGAAGAGGAGGAGAAGCCGGCGGCCGCGCCCGCACCAGCAGCAGCGGCCACCAGCGCTGCCCGCTCTTCCCCGATCACCACCACGACGTCGTCGTCGCGCACGACACACGACACACCGAGCAGTCCGCTGTTTGGGCGCGTGTCGCGCCAGGATTCGTCCGACAGTACGCGCAAGTCGTCGCGCGATGAGCTGCGCACATCCAGCGGCTACTCCAGCCCCACGAGCTACCGCAGCCAGAACCACTACGAGCGCGACGAAAGCCCCAAGTACGGTTCGTCCTCGACCGGCTCGTCCGCGCTGCGCTCGCGCACCACCAGCCACGCGGCCGAACCGGAGGACAACAAATATGGCAGCGGTTCCGGGTAAAACTTGTTTGCCACTAAACACCCCCCATCCCCTCCCATCACTGTGTGTTTTCTTTCTGTGTGTGCTTCAGACTGTCCTCTGCGTGTGCAAATGAGCTTCTCTGCTTCTTTCTCTCCCCCACCTCCTCCTCTTCCCCCTCTCCATCGTTCTTTTTTGTAGGACACGTTCGATTCTTTCAGGTACACGAGCCGCTTCCTGAACAAGAGCAAGAGCACGGCGGTCGTCGCCCCGGAGGACGATGCCACGGACGATTCGGACAGCCGGTACGGGGCGGGTGGCCGCAGCCGGTTCACCGCGCTGCAGGACCGCCGGACCCGGCTGGCCCGCAGCCGCTCGTCGCACAACTTCGGTAACGACGACGAGGAGGATGAACCGGTGTCGCCGACCACCACGTCACCGTCGGCTTACCTTGCCTCCAGGTAGGTTGTGCAGCAGCACCAGCAGTGGGGTGGGTAGAATCGAGCGTGCTAGTTGCGTGCGTGTACATTAAGCGCCTTAAACCCCACTCTCCCCCCCCCCCCCCCCCCCCGGGGATGAAAAAGCTTTCCCCGTAAAAATCCCTTTGCAATCCTGGTCACGGCACCAGTAATGTTCGCAGCAACGTTTGAATGTGTTTGCCATTTTATCAGCCTTCCTCGATTGAAAAAACCCCTTTGTGTCGTTCGTTTTCAAGAGCACACACAATCTCAAACACAATACCGATGCAAACCGATACACACACACACACACA
>KI920600.1:14746-25530 GCA_000473525.2 Anopheles melas | reverse complement strand
AGCATCACTCACGGTCACCGCAGTGACAAAGACACTCTACAGGATGGATGGGTTGTGGACGCGGATGTGTCGGGGAGCTTTCGAGGTTTATGGAGCGTCAACGATCGAAAGTTATTGCGTACCAGCAGTCGACCGCACGGCTGCGAGAAAGGATTTGCATTTGCAAAGGAATCGCATCCCTTGCAACCCGGTTCCGGTCGCAGCTTTGCGTGCAACACAATGTGCCGTGGGTGGGCTGAAGCAGAACGTGTCTCGTCAGGTGTGCTCGCCTTACAAAATAGGGCATCAAATAAGGGAATGTCCTTCTCCCAGTGCGAATGTCCCGTCCCGGTGCATTTCCAAATCAACTTGCCCGCATGGCGGGGGTGCTCTCGGTGCTGGCCTTACAATGATGCAGCAACACCACCACTATGCTTGCCATAGTCCAGTCGGGTCTTTGAAATTGAAAAGGGCTACACAGAGCATTTGCCAACGACATCCGGGGAGTCGGTTCCGGGGCGCCGATTTCAAGAAGCAACACAACAGAATTAAGGATGATGGAAGGCGCTGACGAAGAAGGCGCACTGAATTAATTTCAGTCGATAAATCAACCGAAATGAGGCGTATCTCGTCAAACGAAAAGGAGGGGGGCGGGGGTAATAGGCCGTGGGAAACACGGGACGGGAGCAACTGGCTGTATGCCACCAGACACCTTAAAGGACGGCTGGAACGGATCACGGTGCGGCGTCTCTTTTTCGTGAAACTGATCCGAAGCTATTATTCAATTAGAGCAGGAGCAGCAGCAAGAGGCAGCAGTGTCTTCTTTCCGATTTGGCTACCACCGGGACAGTATTTGCCTGAAGACTGCTAGGCTACTAGTCTGAAGAAGCTCTCCCTGCCTGAAAGCGACAGGGTTCTGAAGATGCCGGCAGCAATTAATTCTGTTTCTTAAGGCGGTTTAGCGTTCCGTTCGCTTGAGTTTTCCGATTTTCGGTGTCGTTTTTGAAAAATGTATCCTGTTGCGCGAATGGAGTGTGCTGCTCACCAACCCGACCCGTGTCCCGATAGCAAAATAGAGCTGTTAATAGTGAGGTTTGCTGGTCGATAGTGTTGGGTTCTTGGGGTGGGTTTGTTAAACGATGGGCTTTGACCTGGTGTAGAATTATTGAGTTTTTCACACTATCGGAAGCTGATCCGATACACTTTCGCGTCAGTTGTTGTGACATTAGGCTTTAAGGTTTGTTTTCGACATTTATTGCCATCAAATCACAAAGATTCGTCGAAGCGGCCGCTAAGTTACACAGTTCAAAAGAAAATCCCCTAGATTAACGGGATATCGAGAGCCACCACTTAAGGACGTAAGGCACTAAAGCCTGTCAGGTCAAAAAGCTTTAACGCGCGGGATACGCAATAGTCCACATTTCCCCGAAATTCTATTCTCATCCCTGTTCTAAGTAGTCTCCTGTGTTAAATTGAAGCCATCACTGACGCTACTTCCTAACCTCAATCGGTCAAACTGTATCAAACGATTGTTTGTGTTGCGAGCAAACAGTGATTTCTGCGTAATGACTGACAGAGAACAGTGTGACAGTTTCTGAAGCAAACCTCAACCGTTCTTCCCAGAACCGGCTATCCCCTCCAAACCTGTTTCCAGCAAATGAATCATTTTAATCAGAACACAACGGATGTCGGTGCTTGCTATACCTGCCTTATCAGCGCTGTGGCGTCACGGTGAATTTGTTGCTAAATTGCTTCCTCCAGGATTTAGCTGTTTGTGTGTGTGTTTGATCGATTTCGTATGCAAACGCGTCGAAGGATGCTGCTGCTGGTGGTGGATGCCACCGTTTGGAAAGAAAACGGCAGTGTACCTACCGTACACCACCGACAAGTCACTAACAGAATCAACAATCTCGCTCTACTTCCCCGCACGGAGGTCATCATCGATTGCCTTTGCCTCTCCGAATATGGGGCACCTCCGGAAGCCGATTGCCGACTGGCTACTACTTGGCTATGCCCGCCCAACCCGAAAGGCCATTAGCAGGTCCCGGGTGTTCCGGGCTTTGCAGGCTAAGGACTGAGCCCGGTGGTCAGCAATTGGGTAAACATTTACACAACTCACTCGGTTTATCTCTGCACCGGTGCACCGCCGTTGTAGTGACGAGGGCGTCGTTTTGTGCTGTGACTGTGCTGATAATGCGCCAGGGACTCGGCATACGGGTTGATCAATCCTGGGGCAGAGCTGGAACGTGGTAGCCAAATGGGCCCAACAGGTGGACCGGCTGTGGAGCGTCTATAGTCCTAGCCCCCGAGGAGGAAGTTTCCTGTTTCCTGATAGTGGCATGGCCAAAACGCCATTAGCTAGTACGCGACAGGTCATCCCTTTTGTCATCGAACGTGCACAACGTTGGAATCTCTCTGGTTCGATTTTCTTACCCACGCAACCCGCTACGGGAATGCGTTGATCTCCGGATCGGTTGGTTGTGGCAGTGGTGTCTGATTCTAAAGATGATGGTGATGGTGGTGGTGGTGGTGGTGACGATGGTGTCCTAGTGGTTGACCGCAAACAATGCTACTGCTGCTACTCGCACGTAGCATTCACTTGCCGGGGAATCGGTCAGCCGGCAAGAGATTCCGGTTAGCAGTGGACTATGTTTGATATGCAAATCTAACAACTGTTTTCTCACTCTGCTCCACCCTCTCCGGCAGTAGGGTGTGTGGTAAGGGAGGGATGTCTAAATGATACCGTGTCTCCCATCAGCACTTGCGGTCCGGTACACGATGTCGAACGATAATCAAACGCGTGTTCCGGTTACGAATGTCACCTTAGACCGGTACGGTGAGAATGCACTGAATGCAGACGGTTGCAGTTGCCGGACACAAGAATGCAAGAATACATGTGTGTGTGTGTACGGTGTGGTGTGGATATTAAAATATTTCTCTAACTGCGCTATTCAATGGTTTCCGTGCGGTTTGTGTATTGGTGTGGAGGTTTCGGAATTTGAATCGAACTTCCGGGACCCGGTAAAGAGACATCATGCCAACAAATAGAGTATGTTACTTGGCATGGCTTGCGGCTACTTTGCTGCTTATTTGGAGGTGGAGGGTTTTGTGACCTCATTAACGTACCTGTGTGGAAAAATAGCTTCCTTCGGCTGATAGTGGATTGAGTTTGAGAAGAATGAAAGGACTACATTAGAGCTTCTCTGCTGAAAGATTAGTAAATTGGCTAGTGAATTCCAATCGTGTTCGCTGTGGTTTCGCGCACTGCTCACTGGATCACGGGGAGTGCACTATTTTATCGTTTTAATAACTAATGCCTTTGTTTATCTTGCAGCAGAAGCGCTCTAAGCTGTTGCTGCCAAGCATGCCGGTGGGAAATTGCGCCCGACGGCGCTCCCGGGACGCCCGGACGAGAGTGAGTGAGGCACCATTTAGAGCAGATCGTTCCCGAAACGAAGATTAATTAAGCACACTCGCATACACACACACATAGAGCGGGAGAGCGCAAGGTGCGCTATTTAGCCATATTAAAAGTTGGCCCTTTTGGCAGGCCAACGCTTGTCCTGCTGGGCTGCCCGAGGTTCGCTTGGCCCGACAAGGTTCGCGCGATGAATTTTTGCTTTCAATACCGAAACTCAGCGCTCTCTCTCTCTCGTAAAGTAAAATGCTCCCCTTTGCCGTGTGTCTTGTGGACGAAGGACGAACGCACATCTTCGCCGTTCGGGATCACAAAAACAACCTGCCAGACCCCGCTAATGCCCCGCATGCTTGGAAAAGCAACCGGTCCGGCTCTTTCTTCTGGCGCATTGTAGTTCTTCTTCGCGTGGGTAGCTGCTCTGTTTAAGTTTCCCCCAAGCGAGAGAGAGAGAGAAAGAGACATTACGGGCCCTGGGTTGTGTACGATCTTCAAAATTTTCCACATTAATTATTAACGTCAGCTGCTTACATTATCGACGGAGCGTTGCGCTTTCATCTTTGCCATCGTGCGCTCGGTTGTGATTTTATTCACTTTCGTCCTGGCGGACGCCAATTGAGCCCGTCTCACTCCGGTCGCCTGCCAACCTTTGCGCCCTCGTTCCGGAACCAGGCGGGGACTTCGGCGGGTACTTCGGTGTTGCTGGGACGCCCGCTAACGTCTCGAGTTATTTACCGTAAGCTCAGTTGAGCCATCCCCGGAGGGTGGGTTGGTGCGGGGTTGATGGCAGTGAATGAGCGGCTGGGTGGGATGAAAGTTAGCAAACGCTCGGAATAGAATTACACCACCGACCGAAGGGAAAAAGATGAATTCTAGTGAAGCTCGCTCGGAACGTGCCAAGCTTCAAGGCTGATTTCTCAGGTGTGTGTGTGTGTGTGGCTTGATGACGGTTTGTGCCGGGTTTTTGTCCCTTTCTGGCACTGAGAGCGAAGGTTCCGCTTTTGTTTGTACTCTCGTGCATCTGTGCCGGTTTTGTGCGGAAGTGAAAATTAAATTTATCGTGCTCGGCAGGAAGGTAGGGAAAGTTTTTAAGTCGGCCTTCGGTAGGTGTGAAGATTAAGCAGCATTCCCGTACCGGGTTTGCCACACTCTGGAATGCTGATGGTGTCTCGTATCAGTTGACCAGCGAACGAAGCGAGCATGTTTGGTTGGGGTTTTTGAACGCAATTTGTAGACGATAATTGACTTTATCGTGGAAGGAAAACGTAAATTCACTGCAATTGGACGCATCGAAAGGGACGCCAATTTATGCTGTTATTGCAATCAAGCAATCTTTATGTATCCTTTACGTTTGAAAATGCAACAACAAGGCACAAACTACTATTATTCAACCAATTAATGCAACTCTCTTTCCCTCTCGTTGGCCACTCTCGACACTATTTAATCGACACACCTCTCGCGCAATCAATCGCGGCGGGGGTGATGCGCCGTGGTTTAAAATTAAAGCAGTAATTTATTCCCAACCCAACGCAGCAACGGCAAACGATCTCTTAACCGAAGCAGATGGTAATCGGGCGGTGGCTGATTTGCGTTAGAACGTACTGAAAAATCACCAGCGAAAACAGTGTGTGTTTCGCCGCGTAGTGAGGCCGGGCGCGGCAAGTCGCGGCGGTCGGGGCGCGCACTATTAACTATCTTCTCTTCCTCACATGCAGGGGGGGGGGGGGACTAAAAGGAGGGGTGCAACAGCACAAAACTAGACTTTGCTCATCCCAATTTCTTCCCCTGGCTTCATCCCCCCGGGCGTTATTGGGCCCCATTCAAGCCCGTTCGGACCGGTGGCAGATGGTTACGATAATTACGCTCGGCATTACGGTTTAATGATACTATTAAGCGGCGGTGGCCGCCGCCACGCCACCCATCCCTCCCGGGGCACAACGAGTATAAGTCTTTTATATTATCGTTTTCTTTCGGCAAAGGAAGGAGGGAAGGAGAGGATGACGGTGGCAAAGAATAAAATAGATTGTTCCTTTGCGAGCTCGGTCGGTCGGTCGGAAGAGTCCGGTGCGATATCCGGAGCTTTCCGTTCGGCAATCTTTAATGATTGTTCTGGCGCTGTGTGTGTGTGTGTGTGTGAGTGTGTTTAGTAGGAAGTGATCGCAAAAAAAGGGGTTTTGAAAAAATTATGCTCCACCGATTGTGGTGCATCACAGAACGTGGGCGAGTTTCGTTTACTTTTCATTTGTACTCGCGCGAGCAGCTTTTCTTGCCACTAACAGCAAGAACATAAGGGCGAAGGAAAGGCAACAGAAAGAGATAAGGTACTGGGCTCTGGGCCCTTGCCCCGATAACGACTTTTCGGGGATGATTTATTAAGATTCCTTTTGCCTTGCAACGAGCAGTGCCGGACGCGGGCCCGCCCCGGTGCGATTAGCCATGCTCAGCTCAGCCTTTCGACCGTACACGAGCGGGCTTTAATTAGCATGAAGCGAATCAGTGAACCCAGGAACGCCGGACTGCTTGGCTGCGGTAAGCCCGACCCGGGTAATCGGCTTCTTCGGCGGGCGCGCGGCTTAAGCGACGAACCTTCTAGGCGAGCTTCAAGCGGGAGCGTTGAAAGAGACACGCGGGAGAAGAGATGGTTAGAAATTAGAACCATAATTAATTCATGGTGGTTTTGCAATATTTAACGAACGATATACACACACACACAGCACGTAACTGTCTAGATATGCGGTTTGGCAGTGGTTCGCCTCGAAGCTCCCGGGTGAGTCCTTTAAACTTATCTACCTCACCCGGGCAATCCGCATCGTTGCGTTCTGATCCCGCTTTGCGGAGGATGCCGAGGAGCTTCCGGATTGCGTTGATCGATTTGTTTGTTTGTTTGTCGAGTCGGTGTGTGTGTGTTTCCATTTGTATGCGTGAGCAATTTGGCGTTGTTTGTGGCAGGTTTGGCTTCCGTACTGCCGCCGGTGATAAGTCAGTCGTTTGTGTGGGCTTTCCGTCCAGTGCGGGGAGGGATTAGAATTTATGGGTCAGTGAAGAACATTAGGAATCGGGACAGAGGACGATCAAACCACAGTCAACGCCGCCGGGCGTGGTGTGGTGAGCCTAACCGCGAGCGAAACAACTCTCGCGTAATGGATTCTGAAGAAAAGTTGTTGCAATTTGAGACGCTTGACAAATTTATGTTTAATTTAGCTCATCAGCGCCAAAACCGGAAGGCAAAGTGGAAATGGAAAATGCGCATGAGTGTTTTTTTTGATACTGTTTTATATTAGTTTGTTATTTGATTTTTTTTTCTTGCCCCGCCGCAAAGCGAAAAGTTAACAGTTTTGCTCAATCAAAGTTGCGAATGTAATTCCCACATTTCGTAGAATCACCGGCAATTGGCATTTTGGCACAAAAAAAAAGCATTTTGAGGAATGGTGATGATGAACTGAAGTGTCTTAGAGCACTTTTTGGTGTAGTTGTACGCGAAACTCCCTAGAGCTATCGGTGTCAGCGTATGTAGCGCGCGCGTAAGTGGCGCTCGAGCAATGTAGTTGATTCAATAAACCACCCAAAACCATATTCTCGGCACAACCGGCGGCACGAAAGTTAGTGCCGCAAAAGTTTATCTATCGCGCGTTGGAGGGAAAACTTTGCCTCGGTGTTGACATTGGATAAACTTCGTTCGCGATCGTTACCACTGTAAAATGATGTACTCAGGTGTTAGTGTGTGTGTGTGAGCATGTGTGACTGTGATTACTATTCCGCTACATTGTAAGTGCAGGTGCAGGAATCGGTGAACAAAAGCTCCTTCCCCCCCCCTGAATTTGTAAAGGAAATTTCAGAAGAAATGTGACGTTTCAGTTTCGGGGCATTGTTGCGGCCCTGTGTGTTTGCACAATGGAGGATGATGGTGCGTACTTCTTCCGCTTTGGTGGGTGTGCGGTGTTGTGGGATGTTCGCTTTGTTCTGTTCTGTCATGCGAACGGGCGCCGACGACATCGGGGAAAGGAAACTTTATGCAATTACACGTGTTCCTCTCGGGTGCATCGCCGACGAGCAAAAGCTTTTCGCCAATTTGTGGTGCCACGCGCGGTGAATGTCTTGTGTGCGTGCCATTTTTTTTTTGTTTGTTTGCAATTTTGTTGCAAGGCCCAAACAAAACGAAAACCGCTCAAACCACCGGCAGATGGCAGCCCCGTGATGCTCAAATGCAATGCTAGGTTATGACAGCTATTCACGGGGTTTGGTTTGTTCCCAGGGATATGCTACACACACACACACACAAAGAGCTCGCCTTGATGTTGACGAAGTTTTTATGGATTACTGATGGAGCAGGAGGCGAGGGGGGAAGGGCAGTTGATGTTTATGCTCTAAGTAGGGACATAAAATCGTTGCTCGCTAGAACCGCTTCGCTAGCGCCAAAACTGATAGAAACAGAGAGAAAGGGTGGGAGTGCGCTCGGGCCATTATTTACGACCGATAAAGTGTGCAATGCTGCAATGAATGTAAAGTGCATCATGATGCACCTGTCACCGGATGGTTTGGTGCAGACAAAGAAAACAAAAAAATAATAAAAAAAAAAATAAAAGCCAAACCAACCAACCAACCGACGAGTGGAAAAATATCATAAAATCACATGAAACTCAAATAAACCCCAATTAATGTTCGATTTAACAGTGGTAGTGGTCGCTTTTTTTTGGGGGTAATTTGCCATCGTTGCAGTGGTCTTATACTTATCGCTTATCGCACGTGGTATCATTTTTTAAGAGCAGTGTCTGTGTGTGCCACTGTGTTGCACAATTTGCACGAGAGATTGCGGTCGGGAGCGGGACGATGCACACCGCATCGATTTATGGGGCCTCCCCCCCCCTCATCACTCCACTCAACCCTCCCCCCCCCCACCCAACCCGATCATCAATCATCCGGTTTGACTGGTGCGCTCGCGTGCCCTTCGACCTGTGGTTGCGGTAAAAATCATCGCAGCACCGATTCGCAGCATAATTCGCTCGTTCGGCAAGTGAAACAAAAACAAACAAAGCCACCGCGCGGTGCAAGGGTTGGCAAGCTGCCGAAGGTCAGTCAGGGATGGTTTGAGATATAGAGCGAACGAGAAGGAGAGAGACATAAAAAAGTAATAATCCATAGCAGGAAGCGTAAAACACGTCGGGGGAAAACATTTGGTGTCAAAAAAAAAAAAAAAAAAAGAATTGAGCTACAAAATGGCAAATGCAACGCAATTGGCGATTCATCCTGCAGGTTGCTGCATCAAACTCTGCTGCCTGCACCTCTCCTGCGCATTGATTGCTGCTCGCTAATTCATCAATCTTTTCGAAACGGTTCATAAATAACGATCCTAGTGTTGCAGTGCGCGGATCAAAACCCGAGCGCCAGGCGATGTAGCCAAACACACGCTGTGTACAAGCGTTGGCCTGTTTAGGCAGGAGGGAATATTGAATCGAAAGTAAGTGCCATCAATCTTTCCTGCTGCGTTTTTGTGTGTTTGATTCCAACTTGTTACGGCAAGTGTTTGCGAAATTGAGCACTCTGCGCTGTGTAGCGTTTTGTGTGGAAAATGTTGAGCCACGCTGTGTCAGTTGGAAAAATGGTGTTGAAATTTTTGTTTTAAATTTGGATATCTTTTACTGAAATATCTTTACTGCATTGCTGCAGCGCTCATGCTTAGAAGCGCATATTTATCAATTGTTTGGTAATTATCATCCTCGCTTCCAGTTTTTGTTCTACCGAGAAAGTAATTACGTGCTGCTGTCTTAGCTAATGAGGAGAGTTAAACAAAAAAAGAGAGTGAATTCGCATGCTCGCCATGAAACATCAACTTTACTTTCAATGTATAATCAACTTTATACAAAAAGCTCGTAATAGAAACCCATCGTTTCATTATTAGTCCACAGAGACACTTGGAGGGGTGTGCAAGTGAATCTCGAGCTTTTTTTTCCCTTATCTTGAGTGATGTGCACCGATGGCCGGTTGCTTTTTTTTACCGTTTTGCGAAAATGTTTTCTAACTCCATTTTATCGCACTGCACCGCGGAGTGGAGTAAAACACGAGAGTCATTTGCATTTGCCCGCCACTGGACGTGCATTCAATTAAGCTCTGGAGTTGTGGTTCTTTTTTCGTGGTCGGTTGATGCTCGCTAGATCTTTAGGCGCATCTGTGTCCACACAACGGCAGAGTGAGCGCACCACTGGGCATTACTAAAAGCGAAAGCCAGTCGCCCGATCTAGTTATAATTACTTCCCACTGGACGGGAATGTATATGCCCGGCTGCACCTTCTGTGATTGTGTGTATGTCCGTTTGGATATTGCTCAAATCCTCCCGTCGAATCAGAGGTGTGAAGTTGGTAGTCTAATTACTTCCCTAGCTGCTTCGGCTCGCTGATCACTTTCCCTGGCATAAACTCCAACGCACATCAACCATTTCAAAATGCCTTAAAAAATACAGCGCCACTAACTGTAAAATGAAACGTTGTGCGATGAATGATGGACTCATCACTCAGCTCAGGGGCTGGGTAGTTTATAATAAAGTGTGTAAATAGAAGCCAACCCCTCGCTCGCACCCGACTTGTGGCCGACGATAAGACGCTCCCGAGAGCTTTTCTGTAGGTGTCATTAATCATCGATCCTTTAGTAGCATTCCTTTCCTTTTTCCCCTTTTCTCGGGTGTGTGTGTGTGTGTGTTGGAAACAATCCGGGAACGGGGAAGAAAAGTCCTTGAACAGTCAAACGCCGTGCCCGACCGTTCGTCATTACTTTTGTTCTTGGTGGCGTAGAGCGGCAGAGACCGGGGAAAACAACGAAAGATATTGCGTCGTCGGCATATCGACATGCCCGTTTTGGTTCCTTTCGTCCCGTCCCGTGCCGTTTGTAGTGCGATTTGTTTTCTTTCGTCTTCGATTGCGCCATCTTGACGCCATCTGTGCCCTCGTACGCCCCCGTACCGTTACGAAATTGTCTCTCCTTCGCAACGGCTCACAACGAGAATAACAAATGTGCTGCACATGGACGTTGGGGTTTGTGTGAGCCGTGGGTTGCCTCTCCCCGACCCCCAATTTTAGCACAATACGATCGATCATCGATGAGAGGAACGCTGGCAGTGGATTAAAAAGGATCTTTCGTTTTTTCCGGTGTGCTGCAGGGGCTTTTATTTTAAACTCTGTAAAATCAATGCCATTTTGGCGATGAATTATGAACTCCACAAATGGTCGTTAGCAGCGCTTTCGCGGGGCTAACATTTAAAAGTGGCTCTAAAGAGGGGACATTTTAGAATGTAAATGGCCATTTCATTGCTTCAATTTGGCGCCCATGTTTGGGTCAAGCGTTGGGCTTCATCTGTCACAGTGCGGACCTTTTTCTATTTATATCAATTTTCTTCTCTTTC
>AXCO02005013.1:0-19243 GCA_000473525.2 Anopheles melas | reverse complement strand
TGCAACGGGAATTAAACTAATCGAAGCTAAAAAAGTCAATTTGCTCTTAATCAACGCCCAATGTTGTTCATCAATTTCGCTCAATCCGATTGCTAATCACGCGTAAATTCCCATCGTTGTCCCGGGTGACGAAGCTTAATTGTATTTTGTTTGTGGCTCGATGAAAATCCAATTTATCGATTAAATCCTCACACCGGCTCGCGAAGGTTAAGGAGATATCTCGTGGCGATTGTCAATTGTGGCAGCCCATCTGGAGGAGGGCCGTACCGCAAACCCTTCCAGATCGGTGATGTCTAATTGTTTTGCGCCCGCTGGCCGTGATTGTTGCCCAATCGAGTATTGGTCGAGCACCGATTTGTGATTAAGCTTAGTGGAGCGATAAATTATCGCTGGCAAAATCAAACTCTCTAGGCTCAAAATCCAGACAGTGACACCAGCCAGTATCGATCGATCGATCAACGGTACAATGGTGCGTGTCGCTGTGGGTCAGTGGCCCCGCGAGCGAGAAATAGGGATTGGCAGCAGACAAATCGGTTACCCCAATCTTGCAGACATTACGGTGTGATGGATTAAACGGCTAAACGATGAGGTGCTGATAAACCACCACACACGTGCGCGTGTGCGTTTGTGTGTGTTTAGCGATCATTCTGCCAAGCGCCCCAAAGCACGGCTGCACATCATCGGTTTTGTTGAAGCTAATGGAGGTTAATCATCGGATCAAGCGAGGGAAGCAGAATGTATCAATCATCGACCGTGTTGACACACATATCGATGACAAGAGCTGCCCTGCTTGGACCATGTCACTCGCATGTGTGTTTGTTTGCGCAGAGGGCAGGGGACGGGTACAGGGGTAAATGGGGAATGTGCGCACTGTCCCGGTGTCTTATCGCGATGCACTAATTGAAGATAATGTCAATTATAATAGAAAAGCCCGTCTTTGAGTGCGATAAGCGATCATCGATGGAATATGAATCGGTTTTTTGTTGTGTCGCTTGAGCGCGAGGTAATGTTATTTTAATTGTTCTCTATCTTTGCCTCCTTCTTTACTGTACATGTACAGCATTTGTTTGGATGGAAACGGGGGTAAGCGCCACATGGCGATCGATGTAAAAAGTGCATTTAAGGTACAGTGAGCGATGTGTGTGTGTGTGTGTGCAGCGCTACACAAACAATGCATTACACCTTGCACCTGTCAACGCTGTTTGAACAGTGTAAGTGATTGTGGTTGGCAGTGCAGATACTGATAACAACATTATCACGCAGTAAAGCACGCAAATGCTGGGCAAATTTTATGAAAGTGCAATTTGTAAGTAATTAAATGAAAATTACTTACACAAATACCTCGTTTGGAAAGAATTATATTGACAGTCTTTCACAGCTCGTAAACCATTGTCGCTTTTCACTCCGGTCTAAATTGCAAGTGCGATGTTGATTGTAAACAAGGAATGAACGATTTGTTAAAAAAATACAACAACGCACGCCTGAAATTAAACCTGGCCCATTCCACCAATCGATTAATTACAGGAAACGTTTGACAATTAGTTTAATTGTTTTTGTGCCCATTTCCTGGGCAATCGGGGTACCGATTGAGCAATGATCGATCCAAACATTGGCAGACAAACAAACACAAAAAAGGCCGGATCGAAATGAAGCGACTACATAAATGAATTGAATTTTAAAGGGTAAAAGCCTGAGGAGCGGGGTAAACTGCAACTCAGAAAGTTATTCCGTTTATCTTCCTGCGCGTAAAGATACCAATGCTCGTGTGTGTGTGTGTACGTTTGCGATAGGTAATTAAGTTAGGAACAGGAATGCTGACCGATTTAATTGATCTCGCTCCATCGATCGCCTGTCTTGTGTGTGCCTGTGTGATTGACACGCTTCAAGTGTCGAGTGTGGGACGGAAACTTGATGTTTTGCGTCGCATTTAGCGATGCGCTTTGATTTTGCTTATTTTTTTTTAAATGAGAGGCTATAATCAGCTTAGTTGAAAGTTTTTGCCCAAAGAAAATTATCTCTTCCAAAATTCCCTAACACTATTGATCGAAGATGAGGATGGTTTTTATTTCTCCCCTTGTAATGCTTCCCATATATTTAGTGATTATTTAAACATTAAGCCAATTTCAACAGTACGTTTGAGGCGAAAGTGAAGAGCACCAGCGATCCCAGACGCGCGGCACTAAAGATCAAGTTTTTATACCGCCAATTAAGATTTACACCCCAAAGTTGCCAATAAATTGAATCGTTATTCTCTCTGTTGCATTAAGCTGCAGCGACCGTGTGCGGTGGAAGCGACCATCTGCAAAAACCTAACGGTCGATCATGTAAGACACGCTGCTCGAAAAACACAACCTTTCCACAAGCAGCGCAAAATTATGATTTCGGAAGAGGATTGCAAACTGTGCAGCTATTGATTGGATTTGTGCAATAAAAAAGCCTACAGGTAAGCGGATTATATGTCAAAGCGGGTTGCGCTGCAAACTGCACTTCACCTGCACTGGTGGGATGGCTTGCTGCCTGCTGCTCCGCACAGTGTAGTAGGAACGGTGCAACCGTGTATGGTTAAATAATGCTTCCAAATTTAAAACGACCTGATATTGGTTTGCAGATATACAAGCGGTAAACCCTATCAGCGCGTGTTATCCGATTCATCGATACGGCACTGCAGTGTTTCTGATTTTTGTTTTGTTTTGCGTGACGGAAACGATCTTATCGCTGAAGGTGTAAAACATTTATCCAATCAGATTATTTCATTAGCTCCGATAAGAGCCAAAACCTGCAATAGGCTTATATGATAGGAAACGGCACTAGAGTCCGGCTATGACGTCACGGTGTCTCTGTGACATCATACATGTACCTACAGGAAAAGGTGCAGTAATGTTATCGTGCACTCTTTACTTCGACAGTGTTCAGAATGATGAGTGTTTGAGGTAATTATCTTATCTCGTGTGCCTATAAAATAGACAAAGCTAACTGAATCGAGCGATTTAGTAAGAGTAAGAGGGCTTTACTAAGTGATGAGTGTGGGAATGCTATAAAAGTATCAGTGATCGTTGCAATATTTGTGCAAGCTTCAGTTGTTGACTTTGCAAATAAAAGCCAACAAAAGGGCGTGTTATCAGTTATCAGAGAAATTGACTCATTACGATTTACGAACTACTCAATATTTGTTAAAAGATCGTTACTTGTACTTGTGGCTCAACTTTCCCCAACCGTGTTCAAAGCACCTCTTCACACCATCCTATCACTCTTGTCGATAGTGGAAAGGTTTCGCCAGGGGCAATGAGGCTAAACAAAATTAAATTTACAAAAACACCTTCATGCCTGACGGAAAGCCAACCCTCCCACCCTGTTTGGCACAGCCACAGTAAGGGGTTCGCATGCCTACAATAACGATAACAATTGGATAATTTGAATTTTCCTCACCTTGTACCGTTGGCTCCCGTGGCAAGCGTGAAAAAGGAAGCGGAAGCAACTCTCCTGCCTCCCCCGAAGGCCCGGTTCAATAGAATATATTACACACCGACTGCCGATAGAGAGAGAGAGTACAGTCCTTATTTGTGTACGAGCACACCAGGAAACAGGAGGAAGCGGGTGTTAAAATTGGCTCGACAAGGGTAATTGCAAGGACCCGGTGTTCCTTTGTTTTACCTTTCCCCGAGCACATTTGCACTCTGAACTTCGACAAGAAGGGGTTAGAAAATCAGTTTGTTTGTAGACGTTGCAATTGCACGTATCCTGCTTACGGGCGTGCATCTGTTCTCCTTGCAACTCCCCTCTTTCACTCTCGCTCTCTCTCTCTCCCTTCGACACCTTTGCTGTCTGTTGCGGGTCAAGTGCATGTGCACACTCACGCTGGATAATGCTGTTGTTTCCCAAGTGTTAACGAAACTCGTCACTACAGCTGTTAGATAAAGCCGCGATATATTATTGTTGCGTTTTCCTGCCCATTTTGCGTTTGCTCGCATGTGTTCGTGTTGTTGTTTTTTTTGTTGCGAATTAGATTCTGACTCAATTATGGTGTGTTATCGTAATTACATTAATAAAAACTTGTCCATACTCAGCTGAACGTGTTCTTTGCATTGGTTGAAAGGATCGATGTGGTGCTAGTAACGTAAGCTAACGTCAGTGTGCGTGTGATAATTGAATTTAAATATTTGCTTGAGTGGAAACAAATTTTCAACAACAACAACAACAGAAGCGATTGAAAATACTAATATTGCGTTCGGAAATGAGAACAAGATAAAGGCTCGGCTGGTGTAATTGTGTTCTCGTACCTATTGTTTGAGCGTATGTGATAATACATTACAGCAGCATTAGGCAGTGTAGGTATAAAGAAAAAACTAAATGGAATGTTATTCTTTTTTACGCCCCCCCCTCCTTTGTCTCCAGTTTGTTGCATTCGGAATCGATTCGAAATAGATGTCATTGTTTTGGCTGGCAAACCGTCGACAAGCACCCGCCGGGCGAACCACGAACTGCCACCGTGCCATGTGCTTCGGTTCGAGATCCCCCTCTCTTGCTCCCCTGCTCTCTTCAGAATCCGGTTTCCAGGAACCGAAATACAATTACACACATCATTGATTACGATATCCGATGGAATGGAACGAATGGATGGTTGGATCATTAGTTCGCGGGCCTTCTTCCCACACACAGAAACACACACACACACAGTTGGAAGCTTTGCTCAATGGCACCCTCACCTTCATCGCCATCTTTTTATTTCCGCTCATCACGCTGTTGACATTTACAGCGCGAGAAATCGAATGCAAATCGCGCTCGTTACGGAGGCGAACGTGGTGTTTCTTTAGCACTTTAGTCTACACGGGGCTTTCCAAGAGGAATATCGGTATTGAAATTTATAAAGTGTCAACTTGATAATCGTGTTAATGTAATATGTTATTGAATTTAAAACCCCTCATGCGGCAGTCAGAGCAGCTAAATCAATCAAATACATCAAAACGATTTCGTAGCAAATGCTAAAATGTCGTGAAAACTGGCCGGGCATTGCTGTCAATTGTGTGTCGAACGTTGACGCCGTACACCATACAGGCACTGTGCAGCTCCATCAGCATGGCCTTCTCAATTACAGGCAATCGTGCATGCTTTATGCTTGGCGGCCTAACCACCCAAAAAAGGGTCCGTAATGAATATAATAAAATTTAAAATCAAATCGAATTTAGCAAAAGCTGCCAACACTTGCAGCTCATGCATCAACCGTCTCCATCCATAGAACGCACAGAACGGAAGTGAGTTTTTCAAACGGCTCAACGGTAAACGGCATATTTTAGGGGTTGCCGATTGGTTGGTTGGTTGCCCCGGGAGCGAGCGGAAGTGTAGCCACGGGGTTGGCAATATTGTTTAATCAATTTTCACACCGCCTTCCTAGTGTTCCAGGTGCCCACCGAAAGGGTGGAGTGTTGCAAGGGGTCTCCCACCGCTCTTGACGCGCTTCGGCACGTCCGTTGTCAGCGTGAATTTGAAGCGGATGTAGTTTGAGCGGATACTTATTCCTGACGGGTCGAGTATGTTTCGGTGTGTGTGTGTGTGTGTGTGTGTGAGTGTGTGTGTGTGTGTGTTTGTGCCTGCACACACACACCATCCATCTCCATCCACCGAGCCAGGCAATTGGCGCACAACGAGCCCATCAGTCTCAGGACGGGCTGAGTGGCTGGACCGATTGAATGACAAACCGTTTTATTGATAAAATGGGAAAGCTTCACATTCACACTCCGGTGGCACGGATGCCACGGTTTCACGCCATCAGCCCAGCAAAGTATGTTGATTTTCACAGCCACAATAGAATAAAAACATCCCATCGTAACCGCACGATGAGTTGCACGAAGTTGATCCCTTTTAAGCTCTCTTACGCGAGGAGTCCTTCACTTTGTGCCTGTGCCCTTTGTTGCGTACCAACATGTGAATTAAATTTTAATAGACACAATATCAAACGGGACCATGCTGCCTGACGAGGCCGCCGACAGACAGAGGGCGCGTAACCGATCGATGTTAGTTGCGCGTCGCTGGCCGGCTTTATTTTGTTTCGAAACGAATTCTGCACGCTTCAGGCGACCAAACGAAACGGCAGGATAACTTTCACCGAAAGCATCCAATTTAGTTGATATCTAGAGTTAATAGAAACGAGCAAATAATTGCTTCAACCAACCGAAAAACCGAGCCCGCGCACCGAGAGCGACTCATTTAATCGGTTTTGTTTACCCAACCTTTGCCTTTGCCGCGTGCGAGCTTCTAACAATGCCGGGCGCAAAGAGTAAATGATGCCGCTTAAACGGTTTGGCCTTTGTGTGTGTGTGTTGCAGGCGTTGGGAAATTGAAGAGTCCATTTTTGGAGCCCCTTCCCACATCCAATTTCAGTCCTCCCACCCCACCCCCTGCCCTGTTCCAGTAGATCCGTGAAATCGCGAATCGAATTGAAATGAGCAAAGGGTACGAAGGAGAAGCGTGTCGGAGGGCAAAAAGGTTGTTTGCCATCTTCGCGTCGTCACATTCGCACTTGGCAGGCTTACTCGGGATCGTGGTGAATTTAGAGCGGCACCTGCTCCAAAAAAAAAACCCCTCCCTCACCGTGGTGGAGGTGATGGCGCTTCCAGGTGTTCCAGCTGTGTTCCAGCGACGGCCAAACAGGCACGCAGGGTAACACGCAGAACGGAACGTGGCGGGTCGCGGTGGGCTAGAAGGTGGCCCAAACGAATTACGATGGACAGAACGAGTGCTTCGCTATAATTAGATTTGGAACTTTGTACTTCTTTGTGTAGTTCTGTGGTTGTGGGTGCTTGTTTCGTGGGCGATATAGCGTGAGGGAGTAAATGCTTCGTTTGGCAGGACGATGCGGGCCCGGGGTAGCGGGAAAGTTTCGCTGCTCGATTGTGTGCGTGCAGCGCGCTGAATGGGTTGTTTTGCGGGTGGTGTTTTGGGGGCATGATTTATCGATTTGTTAATGAAATGATCCAATCACCCTGCAAACGAAGCATTTGCAGTTTTAGAACAAAGAAAAGGAACCATTTTTTTTTAATGTGAAATTAAATAAATTTAACTGTCATTCAGAGCCCTGTTTCTGTGTGTTCTTGCATATTTGAAAAAAAAACGTGGGGCAATTACTGGGGCAACTCGGGAATCGGACTGGGAAGCAGAAAACAATTAACTATTGTAGACAAATTGTTCACATGTTGTCGTCTAATGCTTCCAAAACCTAGGCCTTCAGAACACTTGTGCCCTCGATGACTGCCAGACGACGTTCGGACCAGCTGGTCACCGATTGTTACGCGCCACAACTGCAGCGGAAGTGAAGCATTACCGGCTCGTCGTTGCTTTTCTTCGAAGCACACGGTCTCAAAACAACGCACCGTACACGATCACCTCTACTCGAGGGTGAGTCATCCGTCCTCCAGCGGCATTCCTACTGTCCTCCATTCGGGGAACGCATCCTCACCCTCCGAAGCTTATCTGCCAGTTTTGGGGAGGAGGAAAAAAAAACATTTTCGGAACTATTTACAAGATGTTCAGTTGTCGTAAAACAACATTGGAATTTGTTTTTGGTTTCTGTTTCTGGTCGAGAGCGATCGTCTTCCACTTCCAGCAAGCGCTCGGTACGAGGAGCGGCGCGCCGAAATCTCGAAAACGCCTTCCAATTAAATGCCACCGATGACCTTTTCCGACGCCGACCGCCGGCTACCCTACGCATCTGTTGGCCTGGCCTGGAAGCAGGCCACCGAAAGGAAGAACAAGCATTTCAAATGCAAACCGAAAAAGGAACAGGAAAAAAGACGCTTGTCCATAGGCTTAAGCAGCGGACGGTATTGAGGAATGCTTTGACGGCGTTTGACGGTGCTTCCTTTTGTGTGGCGGTGCGTGGTCCGAGGCGCATGCGCTTTTGGAAAGAGATCGGGCCAGCGCTAGCGCTTGTTTGCGGACTGAGCTGGAGCCATTCCTCGCTTCCGATAATACGAATGGCGCCAAATATTGTTATTGCCCCAGCATTATTGACTTAAGTTGAGCGATATTGTCGTATCGGTTGGTTGATGGGGGATGGCATGTAAATGAAATAAAAACTAAAGTCCGGTGTCTGTGAGGTAGGCTTGCTGAAGTTAGCTGAACTTTGGTCAGTGTCATTGTAAACATATAAGGTTTTAAAATTGCACAACTATGTAAATTATATAAAAAAAGGATAGATTTATTTTAGACCATTCCGCTTGAATGACTTGCGCAAACACTTAATATTGGAAGTAAAATTCCATAATTAATGACCCCGAAATAAAACATGAGTGCAATTAGCTCCGCGCGCGACTGTGTACTGCAATTGAGCGAAGCAGCGAGCAAAAATAAACATCCCGACCTTTAGCACCTTGGCAGCACCTTCGGGCAGCACCACGCACCAAAGATCCCGACTAATCGTTATGCGTTGCAGTATCTTTTTAATGGGCCCGACCCCGAAGGTGATCTCTTAAGCATTGAATGCAATCGCGACTACTTCGAGCTTCGTGAGGCTTAAAAAGAGTAGTTAAAAAGGTAATCGTCAATTAAAGCAGAACCGTTGGGGTCCACAATACTCTCGTATATCCCTTAATGTACGTTGCGAGGATCGTCGAAATGGTTGGTACGGTGCAGCAAAGAGCGTGAAATTTAGATAGGTGGATAGTGCAAAAGTGCCTCCAGGCCAAACCCGTCGAGAGTGTGAGTATTTGCGGTGCATTTTTAGGATTAAGACCTTTTCTCCCCATCTCTGGAGGGGTCCCGCCGGTCCCTGCTCCTCCTCAGTGAGGTTAGCAATTCGATGAAATTGATTTTCGTTCGACGACAAAATACTTTCGATAAAGTGGCGGCTTGAAATGTAGGACAAGCGTGCTGTTGAATTTTGGGAGGTTTTTTTTTGCGGCAGCAAAACAAACAGAAAAAGAGCAAAGTGCAGTAGCGCAGGTTGCACAAACGGAGAAACTGTCACACCGACAAAGGACACTCCGGAATTGTATTTCAAGGAGCTCACAGAGAACCCGAAACACAACAAAAACACTGCAGCAAACAGCGTAGAATACACATAATGTAGTTAATATGGTCGCAAAGATAACGCAAATTAATTTAAATGCGTTTTAAGAGGCATTATAAAGTTTGATAATGAAGTAGCACTGTTTTATTTATTGGCCGACTAGCTGAGCTGATGTCCCCGGCATGGTGACGCTTAAGTCGTGACGGAGCTGCAAGCCGTCCATCGGCGATTGTCGTTTTTTCATCTCCGTTTCCCTGTCCCTTGTACAGTGCAGCATCCCTGCCGTATTCGCAACAATGCATAACGAAAGCGTCAGCAGATGCACACCGGGCACACGGACGGACGGACGGACGGATGGAGGAGCAACTTTTTGGGCCCGGTTTTTCCACTCAGCCAGCCACCGATTGGTAGCATGCAATTGGAATCTAATTATACACGCACCAGAGTGGCAAGATTAGTGTAGGGAGAAGCTGCTCCAGCTTGATGTGCGGTTTGCTGCGTGAGCAGGATTAAGGTCCGTACGAAACTTTCGGGCTTGTAAGTGGTTCGGATAAAACTGGTGAAGCCTAGAGAGCCTAGAACTAGTTTGATCGAGCGAACACGGGAATGGAAGTGTACGCGTAATGTCGCTGCACAAGAGAGTGTTTTAACGCGTCCAATTGCAGGTAACTACACGCAGTGACAGCGCTGATAGGGCGTAGAAATACTGACAATGCTGATATACCGACGCGTACCGTGGGCGCCAGCTAAACGCAATCGTTTAGGATTAGCGCGTGTTCCAAGGGGGCAGGTTGGAGACATGTTGGAAGTATCGAGCAAACTGGTTATTGCTAGTTGACGGCAGCTACGACATGGCCAGCATTGAGGGTATGAAAAAGACGCCTTGTCTGCTTGAGAGTCAGCTTCCTGGACGGTTATTAGATTATAGTAATCGATAAATCGTGCCATTTATACATTGTCCGACCGGTGAGTGTCGAGCGAGTTTTACGTCTGGTAGAACGGAAAAAGGTGCGAAAATTGTGATATTGTACATCCAGCGTACAAACATGGCTACAGCTGCAACAGCAAGACATCGTGTTATTAGTTGCATTGTCTGCAATTTGTCTGCAGTGTTGGTGTCCCGGCCGGATGGGTTTGTTATTTCTTTAGGAGGCGCTTGACGTTTGACAGGAAAATAGCGCAAAAGGTCAAATCGTTCATTCAAACGAACTGCACCACCTCCAAATTAACACCTAATAAGAATGCACTTCCCCTAGTGCATTCATCTCTCAGTGCAGCTACGACTATTGCATTAAAAGTCGGTTCGAACACGTCAATGTTGTGTCGCTGAAAATAATGAGTTTAAATTCAAGCGCTCCTTAGAACTGTCCAAAGAGCAATATCGGACAGCTTGACAATGGCTCCTGCAAGAGTGCTATATGCACCCAGCGAGTGGGGTCGATATCGGGCGTCAGTTGGAATGGGTAGCACCGTCTTGCAGAAGGGGTACTTGAGTTTCTTGAGCTTCAAGGAAGCATTGTGGAAGCGTTCTTTTTTGATTGCGAAGGACTCATTGCGCTTCCGAGCGACAATCCTGCGATGCATCCTGATTGCATTTTGGTGGCGTTGTTTATTGCTTTTCATTTGCGATTCGATCCTCAGCCTTGCCCTGCTCCGTTTTGGCAGAGCTTCTACGCCTCGCAAATGCAATCCATGGCCGCACAGCGATCCCAACACGGTGGTTGTCCAAAATATTGATAATTGACAGGTCAAACTGCGTTCACCGGCAAGACATCGGAAACTTAACCAACCAAACCAAACCATCGAACGCTGTTTGGTGCCAAAGACACTGCACCGAGACGTCCTTTTTGCAGTTGCAGTTTTATGAGCAATCTTTTATAACGTCGGGTTGTTGTTTTTTGGGTCAATAAATTGACTATTAAAATTCATCGCGAATAATTGCAATCGTAGATAAGAAGCCGTTTTTTTTGCAATAATATAACTCTATCTATTTTCATGGACACACTCAGCATAATTGTAGGGGAAGAAGAAAAAATAATTTCCCAACCCGAGGGTTAAGCTCTTCGTCGGAAGTGTTTGTTGAATGTGTGTTTGCGCTATTCGTTCCATTTCGACGCCGGCAGTTCGCATCAGTTTCTTCATCACGTTTGCTATCTTAACTGCTTTTACTGTTTTTTTCTCTTGTTCCGCTGAACCATACCAAAAAAACTTAGTCCAAAGTTAAGCTTGCGAAGACGTACAGCAGTAGCGTGTGTGTCTGTACGTGCTCTGACCCAGCTCGGCCAGGCATAAAATAAAGCTAAGAAAACAGATGCAATTGCAGCTGTCAATACAGGGTGATTGATAAATGATGTATCGCTGTTGGGTCTGGCTCAAACTAATGACCGGAACGGGAGGGCGATTAAATGCGCGGAGCATGTTTTTTTTCTTCCTCGACTGCTTCAGCTTGTGTAACATATTTAGCCAGCCATGTTCTTTGTGTAAGCTACATGAAGATTTTAGGCAATGTTGGGTATGTAACTCGCCTTGGAATCAACCTTGAATTCAACTCTTTCGATTGCACAAACATGAAACGAAATCAAATAATGTTGATTGATCAGAGGAGGAGAAAGTAAACAGATATTAAATCGGTTCTTAAAGTCGGGCTCATAATCACCAGAAATGAAGATGAACCAGTGCAATGAAACCTAACCGACTCCACTGGAAACAAGGAAAAAGAAATCGAATGCAACGAGATCGTGAAATGCTGCAGAAGATATAAAAAATACAAGCAGAGGATGTTCTAGTTGATTGTGTTTAATCTAATCATGCAAAGGATCCTCGCTCGCATCAGGAAGGTTCGTGAGAAATGAGGTTTTATATCTTCTCTCTGTCCGGTTACAATATTTTTTTTGGTAGGTTAACTCGGTTTAAGGGTCGATGTTTAAATATCTTGTTGGAATACCTTTTATTGAACAAGCTCTATCATGATACTGCATAAAAGAAGGATTATAATTGTTGTTTGGACAAGCGAAGATTAGAAAGGCTCATAAGACGTATGCTTGACATGGATGAGAATGTTTGTGTCTGTTTGTTTTTTTAGAATATGATGTATTTTTTCAATCGATTTTAACTGTTTTCTACTCTTTTCTTACAGGTATGTTCTAAAACATCATCAATATGCATTACCATTGTTGGAGTTTTCTTGCTTTTGTAAAACAAAAGGCTTTTGATTGAGTGTTTAATGTGCTGTAATTAAACCTAGAATTTATATCCCCAATGGAAATGAAGCGTTTATTGTCAATTCAATCATTGTTGTGAAGGTTGAGATTGAATTTGTCATCACGGGTGCTATAAAACAGGTGAGTTTGTTTGCCAGGCGACAGCGACTAGTGAACGCCTAAACTTCGTTAACACTTCGTTAAACTAGCATTCATGCTCTGCTCTCAAAACCGCTTGATCAGTGTCTCACCACAGGGGCTCCGACATTATGGACCTAGCAGCTGGATGAGTCGAGTTTTCATCACGGAATGGCGCCATTTCGGTTGATTTAAGGTCCAGTAAATTTAATCAATCAATGTGGTGTGCTTTTCTTTGGGCAAGACTCGTCTCCACGCGATTGAAAATACATCAACGAAATCCTAGAAAATACGAGCTAACAAAATATAAATTGCTCATTAATTCTGATTATCGCAAACGGCAGGGATCATCATCGGAAACTCGATAGCTCAGTGCCGGGTTACGGTTAGCCGCTCGAGTTAGTCCCAAACAAATCAGCACCCCTAGCAAGGTGGATCGGTAGGCTTGAGTTTGAGGTATTAAGGCTGACCACCAAGGGGTCCTGCTTACAATGTTGCTTGATGTGAACGCTCGGTCGAACCGGGAGCGGAACGAACCAGAGTAACGGGCTGAGAAAAGGGTTGAGAAACACTAAATTCAATTAGGCAAACTAATTTATCTACACCGGATGCGGGGAAATCGATGAGAAGTGGCGAGATAGATTACCGGCTGGGATTGCACACCCGTAGGAGGCGATCATGAGAGCAAAAACAAAGATCCCATAGGAGACGATCATCCGTGAGAGAGGATACATCAGTCGTTTCGTTGTCTTGTTCAACGAAAGCTTAGCATGTCGCATCTTTCATACTTCCTTGCCAGCGAAGCTTCAGAATCCGATTCCAGTTACCAGCTCAACCAGCACAGCTCAGCAACTTTTTTTTGGGATCTTAAGAAACCCGCGCTTCATGCAGAGCAGAACATCATTTATCATTCAGTTATTATTTTGACGATTGAAACAATTATCCTATTAATTTTCGGTTGATGTTTTCTTCGCTGATGGAAGATGGTAGTTTTGTAAGGTTATAACCTAGCCTGTAATACTAAAAGGGAGCGATGAGTTGATAGTTCACAGCAATGATTTATTTACCCAATTTCTGGTCTGGTCCGTTTCGTCCCATGGGGGTTTGCGGTGTTCGATGTGCGAAATATTTCAAATCGAGGGCAAATCACCCAGATTTGGAATCAATATCTTAGGGAAGAACCGGTTTTGGAAGTCGACCAGGTAGAGAAGCTTTGCGAAGATGATTCAAAGTGTGTCTTGTTGGCAAATGGCAAATGACCCGAAACCCAAAGAATTGCGATGCACGCGCGTGAACATGGGCTTAGGGTGAGTGCGGTTGCGGTGGCTACGAAACCATTCGGAGGATGATTAATTACCACCGATCGCTGTGGCTTGTCGAAAATTCGTCGAAATTAACATGAGACGGCAGATGTAGCAGTAATGGTGCCTCGTGTGATTTCTCTTTGTTTTGAGGGTCTCTAATGATGGGCAAATCGGGACGTTCGAGAGATCAGAGCGAAATGTTACGGTTTTGTAGGATCTCGCGATGAAGATTGTTAGGCACTCGGTACGGGACCAACGGTGTCAGGTAGTTTGGAAGGTCAAAAGTCTGCAGAAGGTAAAAGCTAGGGACTAACTAACGATGACAGGGATCTTGACCTGCACGCGTTCGTAATGAGAGAGGGTTTTTGTGTGATTGGATCGATTCAGAAATACCTAAGCATTGATGACGTCGGGAGCGTTTCTTGAATACCTATTTTGTTGTCCATTTTGCTCTACAAATAAATACAAAGCATTGCTTATGACAAACTACAAACACTTAATAAGACAGTAAACGTATCAGTGAAAGCTGATTTGATGTTAATTGTGTTTTAAATTAAGTTTATAAAGATGATAAAGCATGCCAACGCCCGAGTACCGAATCCACGACTGGCGTGTTTCTACGAATGGCACTCCAAACAATAGACTAATGGTCTGTTTGGTATCCAGCTGTTACTCATCCTTAGTCTTAGTCACCGTGACTTTCATCAAAAATAGCATTAAGATAAACGCCAAAGTTTATTATGATTATTCTAATGCTTTGCGCTTCGAATTACTTACACCGCTATCGGTATGAGCCAAGGGCATAGCGCCAACGAAACACTTTTGAATGTAAAGCAGCTTTGCGCTTATCTTCGGAGGGAGCTATTGCAGTCAGTTCCGTACCGATGAGAGTCACGAGAGTCGTCGTAGACTGATGAGTCACACGGTTGGCAGGCGATACAGAGACTAGAATGTAAGACACCAACCAAACCAACTGAACAGGATCTCGCCCCGAATGCCTCGCTGGAAGCGGAACGATGAAAAATGGGCGCTTTTAATTTTGAAACTGTTATCGTAAAGTTTTGTGGTTGTTGTTTGCCTCTTTCTTGCATAGTTCCTAGGCTTTCCACGCTCTAGCGATGGCTTGTACTGTTATCCGAATAATAAAAATTTACATGAATCATGTACAGTGAAGCGCGATGTCATTCAATTGGCAATGCTGTGTGCCTTAGGACATCAATTAACCAAACGGGCAAGCGCAAACAATGAAAAATCGAAACATCCAATCAACGCAAAACCTCATCTCATGCGAATAATGTGTGTTCATACTTTATGTTTTCTGACAAATAAGTGGCTTCTTACAAACACTCCCTCGGCGTTGCTTCCCTGGGCTCTGGCTTGGAAAAGTGAAAATTTATTAACAAAACAACTGAAACGGTGCCCTCCCGCTGCGATGATCCGTCCGTTACCGTCCGTACGAGCTAAACCATGTGCAGACGGATGCGAAAGAGTAACGGAGAAGCTTTTGCGATATTGTTCACAAACAAACCCGCAACCGCGCATGCAGACTCGCGCGCTACTTCGGTTGCGCACAGTGAGCGGTGGCGATGTCTTCCTGGGCTGTGTTCTGTGCTTGTTTTGGAATGGTATGGTTTCTTACAATAAATATGTCGGCGGAATGATTTATTGTGCAGCAGTGTGCGGCCGTTGTGAACTTCGACCTCGACACTTATGTATCACGCGCCGAGTGGTTTGCAGATCGAGCTGAGTGGGTGAAGTTGGATGGAGTATGGACGAGCAACGGGAGGATGTTAAAAGTGCTGCTCAACGGAGCATATTTATGTGTTTGGATATTATGAGAAGGTTCTCAGTTTATTAGCTTTAAACAGTAATTGATTCTGTAGATAAAACATGTAACGTTGAACGAAACAACCAGATTCCGTAAACAGATTTAAAATCTTAAGAGATTAAAAAAAAACACACTATAATGACTTGCTAATAGGCAGGGAAAACGGCACGAGCTTTGAAGACAAGATAGAATTTATTTGCAATAAATAAAGCAAATAATCAAGATAAACAAGATTAATGTTTATCTCAATGTCATCGTCGTTGCAAGAGTACGATTGAAAAGGTGAAGCTTTTTTGAAAAGAGGTTTATGATCCGTTAAATTTGTTCGTACATCATCGCTGTCATGGAAACGTGTGTCATAAACAATGAGTGAATAAATCACAAGTTTGGCCATTTACGGGAGAATGTAGGCAATTTGTTTGAAAATTGTATCTTTCATGTTCCAAAACTAGCATGATTAAAATATAAATGTCCCATTGAGTGAAGGAGGAGAATTGAAAACTTATGCTACTAGCGTCTGTATCACCGTAATCGGGAAGTCAAGCATCAGTTTCTTTGTTCTTTGGGTCTCGTTTTGCGCTCATTAAGCAGTCACACTGGTATGAAGTATGAAGGTGGCCCGAATCTGAATTTATAATTAAGCCATCATTAATTACACCGCTGTTTGACTGTTAGGTGGCAGGCTAGGTGGTGTAAGCATACACAATTTTCTTCCTCTTCCACGGAAGAGAGCACCATTTGCACGCGGTAGGCAGTACTGGGCTGTACCAGCCGACGCGCAGGGTAAAATAAATTGCAATTAAGTCATCTATCACTCCAAAGTGCACCGCGTTGATGTTTGCCTACGGAAAGGTGCAACCGGATCGTGGTGTGGGTTTTATAGTTGCATACGAGAGGCTAACGAGCCCACTGAGCGCTCTCGTACTCAATGCGGCGGCACCCGTTCGATAGATGCATTATTTTACATCAGAAATTAGTCATTCGCGTCAAACGAAGTGTTATTAAGAAAGGTAATGATGCTCTTGTTAGAGTAACTCGAGCCTACTGAAGGTGCTGCCTAACCGGATGATGGAAGTGGTGTGGTGTGTTAGCCTCGGACTGATAGGAAAGGTTTTTTCATTCTTTTTTCACCTCGCGTTACCCGGCACATTACGATTCAATGCGACCGGTAAAGGCAATAAATTGTGAAACGAGTTCAATCAAATCAAGCCGATTTGAAACATTGTCGCGAGTACTTAAAGAGTTACTTTTCTCGCTTGAACTCCTCAAAGCGTAGTGCGTATTAATGTTGCACCAGACAAGATCAATTCATCGGTCAAAAGACAAAGAGAAATTAATCATGTTTTCTATGCTTGAGTTTACAAAAAAAGTGTCGCTTCACTGCTCTTCACGTTTTCCGCTGATGAATGAAGACGACACGGCGGAATGCATCAAACATGTCGGAAACTGCATCAGAACGAATTAACGCTAACACGTAATAAAGCTGGGAAAATAAAGCGAGTGGAATTAATACATCCCGCAAAACAACCGCGGAACGTGACCGTATCCCCGAGGACGTCGATGACCGTCTGGGACGTGTTGTGTCCTGCTTCTCTTCCGTCGGTTCGGTGCGCTGGTCGGAAACGCCGGTAGATTCGTTTCACAGAGGAAGCACATTCTTGACATACTTTCCGTGAAGAGCGCCGTCCACTCACAGACATCACACAGAAGACCTCGAGAAAGAAGGAGAGAGAGAGAGGGAACAACAAAATAAGTTGGTCAAAAAGCCGAAAATTTATCTTTATTGCTGGCAAATTTTACGAACGATGAACGAGCAGCGTTATGCAGCGTAAAAAGGTAAACGAAATGGAAATAAAAACGCTTCTTTGAGGATGGACCTAACAGAAAAAAGTAACATTGACAGTGAGCGGGCATGGCGCGGCATTCTGTGTGATAAGTGCATCCTCGTGTAGTTCCGCCATGCAAAGGCGCGTGAAGCGTACTCTAGCGGAACAAATGTGTACTGATGATAGTGTGTAAGGCGCAGATAGTGCGCGGCTGTGTGACTGCTGCAGCCGGTCGGTGACCACATACACCGATGTGGCTTGTAATTAGATTCATTTGTTCGGTTTCGGTTGTCGCTTCCGATGAGTGTTGCAGCGTATGGCTCTCAGTGTAGACATGTTTTTGGGATGGCTCGACTTGAGCTTGTTTATTGCCATCCATCACG
The DNA here is from genome assembly GCA_000473525.2 of Anopheles melas. Lineage (NCBI taxonomy): Eukaryota > Metazoa > Arthropoda > Insecta > Diptera > Culicidae > Anopheles > Anopheles melas. The sequence goes on along the minus strand of AXCO02005013.1, from coordinate 1,563 downwards.
ATTCGTTGTCTATATTTGAATTACTAAAAGGTGGACCAACGTCTTGCTAAACATGGAAAGCCAGTTGCTGTTGCTTGTTTTGGGAAGAAACTAATGCAAACAAGGTTAGAATTTTGGAAATATGTTTCCACACTCATCAAGGGCAACAGTGGCAACAATGTAACTGGTTTGCAATCGTTTGTGCAATTAGGCGCACAATAATTTCACGCCAATTCCACCAAGCTTCCAGTTCGGTTGGGAATGTCGGGCGTTCGTGTAACGCGCACCGCTGTACCAAATCGCTGATGAGCAACAATTTGTAGTGTTTTAATTGAATGCGTGTTTTGCGCTGAGGGATTTCTCCGTCGGTGGCGGTCCGAGGCGTTCAACGCCAAGTCTCTCGATTGCTCCGAGTGTGCTTGTTAGTTTTATTAGGCAGTAGTTTCTGCGAATCACCATCATCAGCATCGTTCCTAGCGCTCATCATATGATTCGCCAACGCCGACTCGCTTCCTTCATAAATATTAATATTTGTTTTTAACGATTGCTAATTTTGCTCATGAAGTACATGCATTTATTTATTTTTCCCTGTTTTTGTTGTTGTTGCTGCATTCGGTTTCGTTTCCATTTCATTTGCATTTGCGCAAACCCCTTCGGTGCGGTCAGGAGGTATGTGGGACGCGGGAAAAAAAGACATTCACGGTGGGTTTCCACTCACTCTAGCGCTCTGGCGATCGAGTGTAAATCCTGGGATTAAATGAACTTAGTGGCTAATCAGAGACGAAGGCGGGGAGAAGGTGTAATTGGCAAGGTAATTAGTATTGCAGGCGGCAAAAGGTGCTCGCTATGCTCATGGGCCAGATCGACACCGTGCTCGAGTTTGCCATTTGCCAGCCAATCTTAATATCAATTATTGACACTCGACTGCCATTTTCCGGTGCAAGTCGCTCCAATGCAATGCCTTGCCTTGCCTTGCGCACTCTTTCTCACCGCAGTACTGCCAGCCTGCTCACGCGCCACGCTCATATTTCTCTGTAGCTTCATCTTTAAAGCTAACTTTGTTTCGATTGCAATCGAAACAAATAATGAACGCGCAATCGTTCGGGCTTTTGTGTGGCCGCCGCTCACCAACGACCAAGCACGAGCGCAGGCAAAATGCATTTTTGAGCGATTTGTAGCGAACGCAGTGCGAGAGTCACTCGCAATTAAGGTGAACATAATTAATGAAAATTAAACCGAGGAGGGGGAAAGAATGCAAATTGCTCACTTTTACAGTTCCCAGTAAGCGTCCGATGGCGACGGCTGCGAGGGCGGCGATAGCAACCCTTTGTAAGCTTTTATTAGTCGATGATAAAAGAAATTATATTTTTCGCTCCCCCTTCTCCTCACTTTCCGTTCACTAATTTAACGACACGAAACGGAGAGCGAACGAGCGCGTATTATGCATTTGTTTTGCATTGTTAGCAAACACTTTAACACCATTGCCGGACGCCCTGGCAGAACAGTGCGACAACGGCATGCATCGCAAAAGCGGCGAAATCATTAGCAAAAAAACGCAAATGCATTATCATTTGTGCTAGATTA
>KI920599.1:11404-23445 GCA_000473525.2 Anopheles melas | reverse complement strand
TCTCTCTCTCTCTCTCTCTCTCTCTCTCTCTCTCTCTCTCTTTCTCTCTCTCTCTTTCTCTCTATTTATATATCTATCTTTCTTTATCTTTCTCTGTCTCTTTCTATCTTTCTTTCTCTCTCTATCCATCTCTCTTTTTTTCTTTCTTTCTCTCTTATTCTCTCTTTCTCTCTTTCTCTTTCTTTCTCTCTTATTCTCTCTCTCTTTCTCTCTCTCTCTACCTCTCTCTATCTCTCCCTCTCTCTCTTGCTCTCTCTCTTTTTCTCACTCGCCTAGACAACAATAATGTTAATATAATAAACCTTAAACAATTTTTTTATAAATTTATTACAATTAATTGTTATAAATCATGACCAGTAACTGCAAACAAAGTTAAAAACATCGCATTTTTTTTTTTGTTCGAAGGGGTTTTCTTTTTTTTATTGCATTTTAATGCCCAGGAGATATCAATGTTCGATACTTTATTTATCGAATAATTAAAAAAAAACCGAGAAGCGAACCCTGCACCCTAGCGCACCGGTAAAGCATGCTCGTGCAACAAACCCCTCTCAAACGCACCGGTTACCGCAAGCTAGAAGAGGGTTTCAGCGAACTCCCCCATTTTTTGGCTGCCCTTCACTCCGTTTCCCTCAACACACTCTCTACCCGCGGCTCGAAATAGTTCTCCCAAAAAAAAATCACTTTGCACGTAGGTTTCACCGTTCGCTAGGAGAAGAACGCAAAACACAACTCCGCTACAAACTAGAAGAATGAAAGAAAAAAAAAGAGCACAAACAAGTTTCTGTCCGCCAGCCGAGCCACGCAGCATTTTTGTACCGTACGCATGCATTCGTACGCACCACGCCTTAACATGGCAATCGTGTTCGAATTTTCGCCCAGCGGCAGCAACAGCAGCCCCATGTCAGCCGGCCCCAGATCGCTGCAAACGTCACGCGAATGCAAGCGCCATTTTAGAAACTCCATCTTGGAGATCGAGCCCCATTTTACCGCATTCGCCGTGTGCCGTTATCATGTGTCCGTAGCCGTTGCTGCGATCCGTGCATTTTGCTGTGGGGCTCGCGCCGTCATTCGTTGGCACACCACACACAGCAAAATGGTCCATTTTTTCGGATTACACGTTGCACAGGGTCTCTCCATCGAGTGTGTTTTGAAACGACGATTTGTTTTGTTTTATCTTTGCCGTTTTGAATATATTCAATTCAGCGCTTTTTAAATCGCGCGGCAAAGGTTTTCTTTTGGAAATCTGACCCTTTTCTGAAGCGAAACCTGCCGGGGATGTTAGATCGAATGCAAACTTGATCGAGCGAGTAGTGATAAGCAATGCAAATTCCGGTCAATCGTTGCCAACGCTGTTGAAAGCTGTGTGGTTGAAAGTTGATAGTAAAATTTCTTAATATTTTAAGCAAATCGATTTACATATAAATATAACATTTTCCTGAAAAGCTACTAGGATTAACGTTCGGAGCAAAAGCTTGCTTAATCCAATTAGGTTTAGCTTATTCTTTATTATTTGTTGAACCGTTACTGATTTGTAATGTATTTTCAATTAATTTTGTTGCAAAATTGTGTCAATGAATAAAACGCAAAAAATACAAAAAACTCATCTTAACAATTTCATACAATTAAAGCTAATGCAATGCATCTAATTATGGGCAGAGTGGAGCGAACTAGGCAGAGGAATGTGTATCTTTAATTTTTAAATCGAACTCAATATCAGTTGTTTACCTGCCGAATCGCGCCACGGGAACTTCACAAACAACAAACAAACATATTGGCAATTTAAAAACTCAACCCCCCCCCCCGTTTCCCTTTAAATCAACCACATCTGCACATGCAAATTAGCTCACGCAGGTACACACTTGAATGCGTCCAGCTGCTTTTGTGGAGGCTAAATTCTCTTCACTCCCTGCCAACGTACCAAACCGCACATCTTCGCACAACTGTTCCATTGACCTGGCTGGGCAAATTTATGACCTCTCTTGCCGAGCCTGGCTTCCTTGGGCAAGCCCCCGAAAGGTCGCCCTCGGGCGACGTTTGCATTTCGCGCTTTCTACGGCGCTGATTGAATATGCAAATTCAATTCCCAGCACTGCTCCGTACTTTCGGCCCGAAGGTAACAGTTTGATTTGGCAATTAACGGTGTGTTCACGAAGCGTCGCCAGCGTGAAGCATATTGCCCGCGATGCGCAAATGAAAAATGGTAAAGATCGAAGGAATGCACGACTTAGTTTAGAGCGACTCGATCGCACCAGGAATCGATTTTGGCGATTGTGCAACAAACGCAGTTTGAAATGTTGGGCGCTTGGTCCCGCTTTTATTTCAACCCTTTTCCCTTACGCTGCATTTCTGCCAAACGGCTAATGTTATTTAATTTGCTTCTAATGCTCATTTGCATACTACCCTGTCAAGTATTAGAAGGAATAGAGAGAGAGAAAGAGAGAAAGAAAGAGAAAGAGAGAAAGAGAGAGAAATTTAAGAAAACAGCATCTTACTCTGCATAATTTAGTTTTGATCGATCGTTTGATTACCCTGCTTTAGAGATGCAAAGGGAGAAAAGGGCAAAGAAACAGACAGAGAAAGACAGCCAGTGAAAGTTGGTGACCTCGGCGGGTATTTTGGCGCGAGCACATTTTGCCCGCGACAACACTTCCGGGACATCTACAACGGATCGATCGATTTGCATAAGCGAACGATCGCACGATGATGCGAAGGTTTTTTTTAATCGGGATTCTTATTTGCATACCTTGAAGAAGTCCGTTGGGTGATGTGTGATGTGTGGTGGGAAAGAAAGCAGTCCCATCTCTGTCGAGAAAAGTTCAGCATCTTGTGCAAACTGCATCCGTTACGGGATTGAAATCACCTGGACCTGTATTGGGGTTGCAAATTCCGTTTGAATATTCATTAGTTTAAATGCTACGCTGCTGGTTTGCAACGGTTCTTGTTCGTTTGCGAAAAAAAAGAACTAGATCAGCTGTAACCGTCTACCTTTAAATGGCCTTAAACTGAACCATTCATGTATTTAATTATTTTGAAAGACAGCATTTAAAAATTAAACCTCACTTTCGACCTATTGACTGCAGCGTGCCTAAAACCAATCACTTGGTGGGCGTTTTACAACGTGAACCAAACCAACCAAACTTAACCACAACGATATGAAAAAAGCGAAAGGAGCATAAAAACTCATCAACCACGGACGGCTGGTGGTTCGGTGGGATTGTGTGTGGTATAGGCCAAACATAATAACCCCCCGACCTTAGCGATTGGCGAAGGTTTGCGAAGAGGGAAGTTGGCAGTATGCCCAAAAACCGATCCAAAAAGGGCAGGTGTGTGTGTGTGTGCGTTTGTCTATGTGTGAGCCACACAGCAGTGAAGCCAAGCGAGAATGTAAACGGAAACGCTGTAGGGCTGCCGGTGGCCCCGTTTGGCATTTCGGAGGGGCTGAACCGAAAGGGAGGAAGCTAATTAAAAGGTTCGCAGCAGCACCAGCAACAGCAGCAACAAGTGGTTGCAGCCGCGTTTAACCTTTCCCACTTTGGATCGGCTTTGGCTCGGCTGACCTCGCAAATCGCGCGAAGAATGGTGTGGGTTTCGATTTTGGATTTTGGAGACAGGTTAAAGGGCACAAAGGTTGCTAACATATGTACAGCTTTTATTAAAACGTTCTTCAAGGAGTGTTTTATTTTATGTGTGCGTACAATGTTGAAGCATTAACCGACAGCGATTATCAGCAAAAACTTTTAAAACTGCTCCATATTTTACTAACATTTATAAAGAAATATATCCAAAATCACATGTGAACATGATAATCATGATTAATAAAATCAACTTTACAACAGATAGCTTTAAGTAAACCGAGACTACCCGGTATAAGGTATTTGCACACCACAATTGGTTTGCAAAGAAGAATGCTAGATTTTAGATTTTAGAAGATAAGTTCAACGAATCAACTGAAGAACGCAATTGAAATTTAAGAACAAACAAGATAATTTTGAAAATTATTGCATATAATGAACATTTTGCGATAAATTATAAAATAATCAAAAAATGATAAGTAATACATGAGAACCTGAGTGTGAAAATGAAAATAAAGACAAATTATAGTCGTGGCCGCTAAATGTTCACTCTAACTCACCTATGTTTGTCACGGAGGCACCAATTTTAGACAGCGTGTCACAACTTTCGCCTCTAAGGCATTAATTTTTGTTTTAAAGGGTTCAATTTCGACTGTTAGTCAATTGTTTTAACCTAATATCTGAAATTGTATGTTTCAAAATTATTCAATTGAATGTAAGAAATTAATATTTTGATTGATAGGTTTTAAAATATTAAACATGTTTACATATAATTTAACAGTTTTTATACTGTTACAATCACAATTAAATTAACAATGTAAAATTACAATTCTCATAAATATGCTCAAATACCTTGTAAAATGATCTTTATTCCAACAAGAGTACAAAATTGATGAAGTACACACAAAAATGTGTGTTAGAGTCAAAAATTGATTAACACTGTCAAAAACTGATGCCTTAATGGCAAAAATTGATTCGATAAAATAGAAGCCTTACGCCAAAATTCGGCCAACCGCAACGACTGTATGTTAGATGCAAAGTAATGTTGAAATGAAATATTTTTAAAATATTTTAGGAGTAACTGTATGATACATCTAACTGTACGAAGAAAGAAAGCACAAAAGTAAAAAATAACAAACAAAACCATAAAACCTAATGTGTTGTCAGATTGTGTGCTCCGGGGACAACAAACATAATTTTAGATGTGTGAGATGCTTTACAAGATCATTAAAATTGATTGCCTGCTTATAGAAAACACATGCACTCATCGATTGTCCTGTTAACATTTACTATTGCATCAGTGCGTTTATCTTTCTAGGGGAATTATTTACAATTTCTTCTCTCTAGACAGACTGAACTGCTCAAAGCCGTCAGTTTGAAACCATTAAATGTACACTTATTTTCCAATTTTAAACCAATTTTCAAACCATTCATTTCGATTGCCCTTGCCCCGCACAGCATGCGACAAATTTTAACACTTTTGCATAAGGCTAACCACATAGAGAGAGCTGTTTGAGCCTGAGATCGCCAAGGAAATTCAGGCGTTTTTTGGTCACAGGCTCCCCAGTGCCGTGTAAGCTGTGTAACGAGATGCGCCAACAACCTGGCTCTCCTTGAAACATGCCAATAAACAGTCCCATATCTGTCACCGAACTTGGACTGGTCCAGTGGAGGTTGATTATAAAGGGCTTTTGCGCAAAACCGCTCCATCTGACCTGGGCCCGGGTATGAGCTTAAGTGAGCAAACAAATCTCCTCACCCCCAGTCTGACTACCATCCGGCCGTCAGCCAGCAGCCGTGTTCCGTACACGTTTTGTTTGGAAAGCTTGAAAGCATGAATATTAATACCATTTGACCAAAACCCGTCCTGGACTTCGATGCTTCGACCAGCGCGCGCTGTTACTCGTGTTTGTTTCGAGAAAATTTCATACAAAATCACCTCCCAGCAGCAGCGGCAGCAGCATAAGAAAAAATATACGTGTCGCACAAAGTCGCACTCGGGGGGTCTGTGCAAAGTGTCACCCCGGCTCGATAGCATACGGCCCGGCCTAACGGAGTGGTAGGGAACGCACGGAGGAGATGGATTACAGGCCGCCCGAAGCGCAGCGACTGTTTACGCAACTCATAAGCAAATGCGCGATCGGCCCTGTGTGTGTGTGTGTGTGTCGCGGAGTCGCGCGGGGCTAGCATGTGCGTACGCACACGCGGATTTAAGCAAAAGGCCACCACGGCAAAAGGGTCACGCGAGTCGGGGCTACCAAAAATTTCTGCGCTCTCCCTTCTCGTCGTCGCCCGATTGCCCAATCGCGCCCAATCGGCACCGGGCGGGTGGGTTGATTTACGAGGCGAGGGAAGGCAGCACACACGTATGGAGCCGTTGATGGCAGACGAAACCACCTTCCTGTGCGCGTGGTGGAGACGCAAACAATCAAACACGCGCGCTGTGAGGGATGACCCTGCAGCCGTGTGCAATCGCACGGTGGCGTCCCTTAGTTGGCGTCTAGTTAGCATTGACGGAAGGTTGCCGCGAGTGAAGGATGGTCTGTCCGTGCAGGGTTTTTTTTCTTCTTTTTCTTCTCTGTTTCCTTCTGAGATCGATATGCAGATGGCCTTTTAGCAGCCGATTCCCATACGGTGCGCGGAATAGATAAATTTATGCCCGTCGAAAGTTGGATCTGCATGCCAAGGGCTCGGGATTGTACGGTCGCTAGCTCGGGCGAGCGTGTGTTAGTGAGGCTGCAAAAACAGGCTTCTTAATGTCATGGAAATTATTTACAATTCAAAACCTTAGCCTTTGCTTGAAGGATGTTTTGGGTGGGGTAAGCGGTAACAACAAGAGCACGTTTCGTCACTCGGGGGAGAGCGTTGATAGATATTCATACATGATCATCAAATTCATACATGACATACTACTTGACATACTCATACCGGCAATTTATGCTGCTAAATGATTTGGAATACCGCGACTTTGGCCGATTTTGTGCATTCATCTCTCTAAATGAAGTTAAATTTAAGTCTTAAATCTAATGCAAAGCATTTTCTGCACATTGCCACGAATATCAGTTGATATTTGTCAAATCAACAGTGACATATGGACATTTTACGTTTACTTCTACTTCGTTACAAACGAAACCTCCCAATAATTCCCTTCATTAATTAACACACCACTGCAGCTAGCATCGCCTCTGAACCGTCTTCAACCAGCGCCCAACACGAAGATGATCGTAAATCTCTTCCGTAAACCTTAATCTTCTCAACCGATACCGAAACCTATCGATCAATCGGCTCCCGACCGTACGCCGTTGATATGCAAATTTAAGTTTTTGCTCTATCCTGGAACGAAACAGGCGCAGCCAGGTTTTTCCCAGGCTTTCCTTCCTTTGCGTTGCAACTCATTTGAATATTTTTATGCACTGAATCATCAGTGCGGAATGGATCGAAATCTGATCGAAACGGGAAAGGATCGGAGAAGATATTGCGCAATGGTGCTTTTGCGCGGTCGCACACACACACACACACACACGTTTAGACCCGTCACGTAAACACCCAGTCTAGGGACATTGTCAACGGCGTTCCGATGCATCATAAAATGCAACAGCAGCAGCACCATGCTCGAAAGCCATGCACTATAATTTATGCAAAGCGGTGCAAAGGGGTTAATATCGGCTTGTCGTCTTTAAAGGACAACCTCCGCACAACTTTGTCCTGCGCAAATGTTGGGAAGATGTTCCCTACCCGCGTAGCCTTGCCCCGAGAGACAGTTGCACAAACACACACACACACACACGCACACAGTGAGTGACACACACACACACACACACACACACACGTTTAGACCCGTCACGTAAACACTCAGTCTAGGGACATTGTCAACGGCGTTCCGATGCATCATAAAATGCAACAGCAGTAGCACCATGCACGAAAGCCATGCACTATAATTTATGCAAAGCGGTGCAAAGGGGTTAATATCGGCTTGTCGTCTTTAAAGGACAACCTCCGCACAACTTTGTCCTGCGCAAATGTTGGGAAGATGTTCCCTACCCGCGTAGCCTTGCCCCGAGAGACAGTTGCACAAACACACACACACACACACGCACACAGTGAGTGTGTGGGAAAAAAATATCCGCACGTCTCCGTTTTCCCCATCCTTGGCAACAACATACAAAAAAAAATCCCCGAATTTCGTCCCGAAGGCATTTGCGCATCCTTTCGCATGCGGCAAGAAAGAACTGCATAAGAGCATTCGCGCAACAGCGCCCCGTTTCCTAAAAACCGGCCCGACTACCGATGGCTCATTTGCATACGGACGACTAGATCTCTCTCTCTCTCTCTCTCTCTCTCTCTCTCTCTCTCTCTTTACTTTCGCTATAATTATCATCACAAACCAAACGGGGTAAGGATGCACATTTTTTATAAACCCTCTGCTTTGCATTGTGAGGTGTCTGTGAGTGAAAGGGAAGATTGTCTTACTCTTCATATTTTAAAAAAAACGCATCCTTTGTTGGAACACTTCACATTCAAATCGTCACATTGCAAACGGTTGGCAATTAGTGTGGCAAAATGAGAGGCAAGCGAAAAATTTCGTCCGTTTTCCGTTAGTGAACCGGTGTGAGAAAGTTTTCGTTTTCCGTTGGACTTTTAAATCTGGTTGAGATGAGCGTTTTGCGCTTTTGTGTGTAATTAAATGGCAAAAATCTTATTCGTTGTGGTCTTTAAACACATTCAACCATTTAGGCCTTTAAAATCGCACAATGTTTTTGTTTAAGGGCAACGGGAGCAAATGAAGGGAATTTTTGTTCTTTATGGGATTTAGTCAAATACTAATACTATTGAAAACAATTAACACCATCGATTGATTGGATCTTATTTTATGATTTTTATGTTTTTAAATGGTTATATGGATCTCATGTTTTAAAATGGTTATTACCTGCTCAGAACAAATCTATTTATTATTGGTCGAATAATTCACCTAAACTATGAAATTAACACACCAAACAGGAAACATCTTGAACAGTTAGTACAATATTTGAATTTTAAATTATGAAGGGTAATAGTTTTGTTTTGCTCTGTTAAGAAATCATCAATATTTTGGTCCTTTTTTATTTAACTAGGGCATAATTTATTTTCATTTTGAAGTTTCCATTATCTTGATTCTGAAGTTTCCATGAGCACATGATTCGCTTTTTTAGTTTCATTATTGAGACAAACAGGACTCCTGCTACAATTTTCACATGATATATCATAGTTAAAGACTAGAATAATAGTTACAAAGCTATGTGAGGTTGTGAACAACTACTTAATCGTATATTTTTACTAATAATTTTCCATAGAAAGAGTTTTTAATTGTACAAGATGCAGCACGCATTCTTCATAAGTTATTTTTAGCTACTTTAGTTTTAGTTTAGTTTATTTTATAGTTACTTGCTGTATTTTAAATACATTGTAATATAAGCTTCTTTCAATTATCATTGAATTATTTATTTATTATTTATGAACCACTGACTCTATTTAAATGTCTTATCGTGTATCTTAAAAAAAGTAGCATACATAAAACTCCTAAAGCACGGACGTAGAAAGACAGAAGTCGAATAAGTCTAACACCTCGTTAAACTCGTGTGACATACATATAATGGGATAACATAGACCATGGTATTAGTTGGTGTTTTATTGCTTTCTCCTGAAATTCTGGCTTTAAGTACATTTGTCTGAATAAGCACTAACAATATTGCAGTGTTTCTATGTATTGGTCAATCAAATTTCACTAAAGTAAGTGTCTATGTGTTGATTGAATAATTTGAAGTAATCAATGCATGTAACACAGTGAAAAACAAACGCTGTGCAGCAAACGTCAGCAGCCTATCATTCTGGCAATTCAAATTTATCTGTCAAAGCTTCCCTACCACTTCAAACAGAATCAACAGCAATGCAACAGTATTCAAATTCTACTACTGTAAAATATATCATAAATTGAAGATTGTCCAGTCGTATTTTTTTCTTCTTAATCCGCATATTTAAGAGCAAACGGTCAACTTCAAGCTTACATCGTTGCACTTCGTTTTACTTAGCAAAGCAACAAAAAAAATGTAATATACAAAAAAGGCCAACTGAAATAATCTTCTTCCCCTTCCCCTTCCTTGCCTACCGGCCGGTTGGCAAACGGTTACGTAATTATTATGCAATCTTTATTGCAACACATGTGCGGCCCCGTCCTAGACCCGGACATGGATAACGTCAACATAAAAAAACGCACCACCACCACTACAACAACCGGCGTCCCCGGAACCGGATTCCATCGGATCCGGCTGCCGTGTGGTTTTTAATGTCCCTACCGGGGAACGTTGCACATTTTCACCAAGCCCGTCGTTGTTTGTGTGCGCCATTCCGTCGAATTGCATCCAGTATGTAAGGCTATTGTGGCCGTTTTTTTTTGTCTTCTTTTTGCTCTATACCATGTCATTGGAATAGATGCCAAAAAACGGGAACAGTTTGCCAGAGGGAAGTGAGAGAAGAAAAAAAAACGGCAGCACACATTTATTAACATTAGACGATGAATTTAAATGAGTTTCAATATGCAAAATAGACTGTGCATCTTTTTTTCTTGTTCTGCTAGCTCGTTAATTTTTTTTTTCGGTAGTCCTTCTTGTTCTCCTTTGCAATCGTACCTTCTCGATTCTTGGTGCACGGAGCTAAGAAGGAAGAAAACAAAAAATGCATTCAGCAACCCATTCGCATACAGGACGGTTGGTGCTCCTTGGCCCCGAAAAACAGCATGTCCTGGGAGTGAACTTCCTTACAAAGGAAAGGGAAAGCATCGCGTTGCGAGAAAAGGGGTGAAACCGCACCGTACAGCTAGGGTGAAGGGAAGCACAGTAGTGCCGCCTCTTTCTATTGCTTTCCATTTCTTCACCTCGGTCCAGATGCGTGATGTCGATACGCTGGCTAGAAATTCCAATAGGATATACAGAACTGCAGGATCACGATTTTACGTCAGCTTGGATACGGACCGTCCCTACCCATATTTTGCCTATTTGCATTCACTTTCTGCTCTCGGGTTAGCTGCGGTTTTCTTACTGAGAACCTAAGAACCTTATTTCCGGACTGCCGATTCTTATTGCCATAAAACCCGGAAAGGGTTACACCTGAACGTTTGCTTTCGATTTCCGTTTCGCACTCAAAGTAAAAAAAAAAAAAACAAAACACAACCAAAAACGCTCTTCACGATTCCACGGAAAGGATATTTTATTACTATCCAAATTAAATGTAAAACAACTTGCGATGATGCGCTCTAAAAGAGCGGCAGGACCGATTCTGCCGACAGCTGGAATAGGGTGGATAAAGTGAAACGCGATCCTGTGATGATTTCCGGCCGCCGCGTACCACATAGAAAGGATGGCATGTGTTTGATTAGGAGAGCCGCGCTGTTGTTTAACCTTTTAAGAAGATGGACAATGGGTAGAGAGCAGGTTTGCCGTTCGTTTGCTCGCTCACTTCCCTGTGAAGGATCAATATTTGTCCGCAATCGCATCGCATCGCATCGCATCGGCTGGTTTGAAGTACAGGAAATGTTCGCTTCTCTACGAAATGGAAAATGCGAAAGTGAAACGCATTTCCCTTTTTGCCCCTTTTTTGCTTCCATTGTGTGCGGACAATTTGGCGGAATAAAAGGTGTGAACTCGAGTTTCTCATACGGGTTGCTGTGTATGCAATGATTTGATTGTTTGTTTTGTTTGTTTCTATTGAATAGATTTGTGTTGTTTTTTTTAGATCAACTAAAGATAATTTGTGTATGCTACGGGTATGGCTTTGAAGCTTTTCCTAATTTTCATTTTGTTAATGTTTGGATTATTGTAAATATTGAATTTATTTTTTTTCATTTTTGTTGTAATAGTTTGAAAATTATATTGTAAAATTGAGCTTTTAACTGTTTGTTTAGTTTAATGTATTTATTCATTTTATGATCTTGGTTATTACTAAGGTTGTTTGTTGTTTTTTTATATATATCTATTACTTATTTATTATACATTTTCTTTAACAGTTCAAATCCTTTTTTTCTCTAGTTACGCGGTTTCTGTGTTCCCGGCGAATCCGCGTAACTCGAATATCCGCGTAAATCGAATTTCACATTTTTTGAATAAAATACATACTATTCATTACTCATAGTTTTTGATTTTATTTAGTACTTTTATACACTTTATCATTTATTTGATGTGATTTGTGCGAAAAATTCTAATATTGGGGGCCTTTACGATTCTAGTTAGTTTTTTGTATAGAGTTTGACAGTTTGAGGCTGAAATCATGTAAACACTCCATACAAAACCACACAAAAAACTAGCCTGCGATTTTCAGTCTAGAAAATTTTAGCTTTAAATCTAGAATTAGATTCGAGTACCTGCTCGAAAACACGGTGTTGTTTACATTTATCCCAAGGTGCATTAAAGAGATCAGGTGGTGGAATCTGGAATCAAAGTG
>KI920599.1:0-11304 GCA_000473525.2 Anopheles melas | reverse complement strand
ACTGCTATACAATGCAAACAGCTGACAGGCTGAAATTTCAGCCTACGAACTTACCACGGAAAGGGCCCCATTTCTGGCTTTTAAGCGGTTTCAATTTGTTAGCAAAAATGAAATTTTTACCGAACTTGAAGCAAGTTGTACTGATTTGACATATGGTCTGTTAAATTTAGAAAACCGTGTGTCTCCGAATCCGCGTAAGTCGAGAACCGCGTAACTCGGGAACAGACTGTATTTTATTTTATCCTTATCATGTTTTGTTTCATCTTTATATTCCAACATATTTCATATTTCTCATGTAACAATTCATTCAATGTTTTCAATTTTCAGCATACACCTTTTTACTTAGGACTTCATTTTTTTTAATTTGATAAATAAGCTTCTCTTCGTTTCGGTCCGTAAATGACTGCTTACTTCTATCGAATCATTCCAAATATTCCCACGCCACTACACTCGCAAAGAAAGCACATGTTCCAGCCACAGCGCATAAACTATCCTTCTTCCAGCTGGAGGAAAATCCTTGTCAATTGCCGTAATTACCTACCGAGCTGTTCTGCTCCAAAGCCTGCAATTTCACTCCTTCCATTTCAAATCCAAAGCATCATGCAATGGAAAAAGGACCTATATACGACCCAAAAAACACATACAAATGTGTGAAAAAATACCATCCCGCACGGACAAACCTCTCGAAGCAGATAAATCAAATCGACTGTGTGCACCTTTAGCGACATTCGCTCGCATTTTGCTGTCTTATCACACACCCACCAGTCAACCACCAGACGCTGCACGATGATGCTGCTGCTTGTGCCGGAACGCACTGTGCGGCACACAACTTTTGCGCGTCAATCGAGCGCAAATAAAATGCCATTTATTGTTGGCAACGGTGCTGCTCATCGGTGCTGAGCATGTCGTGATAACAGACGACCGGGCTTTCGCTGGCAAGGGTTTTCAATTTTCTGCTACATAAATTGCAAACTGAAACTAGCACTCATCGCAATTCGTTCGCATCGAAGCAGACCTCTTTTTCAATTCAATAAACTTTGTAAAAAGAAGGATATGAAATTGCACATTGCATGAAAGGTGGAGTAATGTAAAGCATATTTAACACTCATCCATATCTCCTGCACACAAAGCGCCCTGGCAGAAGCGAATGTCATTTGCGTTTTTCTCTTCCTCTGGCCTCTTTCTAACTCGCCTAATGTCCTTCGCACACGTTATGCTGCCCTATCTCCCCCTTGCATCAATGCGTTTTTTTTCATTGCTTTCGAAATAATTATCCCTCGTGCCTTCTAGCTTCCTTTCCGGGGCGTGCTTTTTATCTATTTCCAAATACAACGAAAAAATCTATTGCCATCAACGACTAGCAGCAGCTTGCCCCGTGTGCGAGCAGTGGCTATTTTCGGGTTTGCCATTGCCGCCAAATGCAACCTATCAAATGGCCATGGGGAACCCTTCCCGCTTGGCCGGCTAAGCCACAAATTCGTACTGACTAGACGGTCGGGTAGTTCGATGGAAATGGTTTAATTGAGCGAAAACGGAATGAATAAAGGGGACATTCCCTCTCTGACACCACCGAGCGAATGAGAAACCGTTCGGGTAAGATAAGAACTTTCCAATCTATATGCTTTCTTCCCCAACCCTGCGGCCACATAGTTATCCCCGTTTAGTTTGCCGTTTTTTTCTCTATTTTCATTGTTTTATAGCCTTTTTTCTGGTTTCAACAACTCAACAGCTTGTATGCCCTTAATTCTAGTACTGAGGCGACTGCCGTTTTTGTCCCTTTTTTGTACTATTTTACACTTCATATTTTGTGGGCCATAAAAAAGGGTTTCTGTATCCCCTTTCCCACCTTCCACTGGCGATGGAATACAAGGTGTGGAACCATTTTCGCGGTTCACTTTTAGATGCTGGCGAAAGGTGTGTTGTTCCATTGCTGCACCGTAGGGTAAAGTTCGCTTCAAACTTTCATCTGCTTTTTCCTAGTCCCAACAAAAACCACCCAAACCGCAGTTGTCGATGATGATGATGATGATAATAGTAATAATAATGCTGGCGGTTGTAGTTGTTATGGTCAAGGGTCCCAAAAATGGTTAGATCGTGCTGCGAAATGCACAAACACACACACACGCAGATAGCCGATCTGGCTAACTTCGTTTTAAGCATTCTCCTTTCTGATGTTTGGTTTGCGTTTTTTATTATCAACCGTTCGCTCTCCAGTAAACCATCTGCTGGGTATAATGTGTGTGTGTGTTTTTTTTATATTTTGGATTATGCTCCTATCCTATAATTTGACCCAGCGAAGGATAGGGGTTAGAATCTAGAGAAAAAAAGCGAAAGGTGCCAATAAACGCTCAGGCGTTCAAGAGGAGTTGTGATTAAATGTACCCACATATGTGTCCAATATGGCTATTATTCTTTGCTTAAAATATTTCTGCTTTTTGGAATGTGAACTTCAAGGCTAATATCCATGGGACTCGGGTTGTCGGTCAATAAATCAGGACATAGGTAATGAGTCTTGATGACCATACGGAACATAGCCTATCCTTCCTAGGATTTATGGTTGCTGGTGTTTAACTAATTCCGGTTAATGTATATTGTTTTGGGTTTTCAAAAATATTGAACTCTGGTTTTTAAAGATGAAGTTACGCTGAGCAATATCTGTAGCGTTTCTGGTCCAATTCTTTTATTTCAGTTTACTTATATTGTATGTCAAGCGTTACTTAAGCATTTGATATATGACATTATCAAATTGTTTATCGTTTGATCGAAAATTATTGTTTGATCTATGAAATTCTGTTCAAGTTTGATCATTCACTTATTCTCGATTTCAATCGGATAGTATCTCCCAAATGAATTCCTGCTTGAGTTCCTGCTTCATCCTTATCAGGACTGCAATTTGAAATCTCACTTAAAACGAGCGAACTGTCCTTGAGCTTGCTGCTAAATTAAATTTCCGATTACCACATTGACATCTTAGAAAGCCATCATCTCTGTCCAAAGCCATGAAAAATAAGATCATATTTTTTATCAATTCATGGTAAGATATGATATAGTCCTCGTGCCTTAGGTACATGATTTCAATATATTCACTTTTGCTAATTATGTAAAACAGAACATAATTAATATATTCCTGATCATGGATGACAAATAAAACCATATCTCAAACAACTGTGTGATAATTTTTCGGATACAAGATAGTCCTTGATCAAACCACATTTTCCATACTCAGTGACTTTTGAGCTAGTTTCCTGTGTTGAAAGTAACCTAAAATCGCTGGTCCCAAGTATTGCTTACATGCATTAATCAAAACAGGACCTACATAGAATTAATTCCGAGTAAACCAACTACAAAAAGCCTAAATAATCCACTAATTCCTTGATAATAGTGCACCAATTCTACGAAATCTTTCAATTACTTTTATGCTAGCTACTTGTCCAGCAATACCATGGCATGATTCAGCAAGAATTGAAGAATTAAATCACATCTTAATTCTATCTCCAACTTATCGTTCCCTACATTTCACTTGCACTCAAACAGCTCATTTGTACATAGAGTTCCTCTGCAGGGTGAACTGCTAGAACCTTTCGTTCCGCTGTTTCTAGTGGAAAGAAAAGTTGACGGACAAGTAAAACACAATCTACTTCACCATCCCCCGTGGACTAGCTAAAAAGTCCCAAAAAAAAACAAGAACATAGTGTGGCCACATCTAGCGACGCGCGGTTGTTTCTTCCGGTGGAGAGGTGATTTGCGCCGTTCCTCTCGTTGCATTATTCTTTCTTCGTGTATTTTCTTTCGTTCTTTTCGCCTCACCCTCACGCTTCTTTACCTGGGCGGTCTTTCCAAGTGCGTTTTGTTGGGTAAGGTTATGATAATTTTCTCCACGGTTTTTTTCGAAACATTCTCCACCAAGCTCCGCTCGGCAGTGGCGAGCTACACATGAGACGTTAGAACGAAGAAGTGCCAGGCAGAACAACAACATAAGAAAAAGATTCATTAATTCCTTGCGGGCACACCCCGCAGAACTTCAAGAAATAGCAGGCGGCTGGTATATCTGTTCTCTGGCCGATTACGTGACTGCTTCAGTCGTTTCGAGACGTTTAGATGAATCTTCTAACTATAAGCATGATGGAGATTGCAAGAAGAAACTCCACACCTAGACCAGTGTGCATCAAACCCACAACGACGAAACAACCATAGCAAATCAAATCGAGACATCGAGAAGAACCTAGAAACCAAGAAACTGGGACTTTTTAACGCCACGGTGAGAGAATTGGGGTAAAGGTTGTTTTTTGTGTGTGGTTTCTATGGCTATTCGCGACGTATAAACTCACCCGTTCAACTGCAGCTTGGTATACTGTGATGCTGCTTTTTTGACAACTCTCTCGCACCCTCTCACTCTGATTCATCCTTTGCTCTTCGCGCGTTTCACTTCCTCAGAAGACGAGAGCTGTCAAACGCGTCGGGATAATTAATAACTCGTTTCCAAAGCCCACTACTGCGTTGTTTACTGTCTTTCTTTTCCACCCGAGCGTTGTGGGATCTGTTTGCCGTGGATCCATTGCAACGATAACAGCCACGGCAGCGGAACGCGAGAAGATTAATAAACTGATCCCGCAAAGAGAAGTTTTGTGCGGGTTTTCTTCGCGTCTGAAAGCCACGACCATTGCAACATGTTGTTGATCGGCATCGGATGCCGGTCGCGAAGTGGAAGGACACTCTTGGAGAACCGTATCGTTTGCGTTGGTGGACAATGATGGATGAAAGCTAATCTTGTGTGATGTAGATCAAGATTTGGATTTGAATACTCGAAGCTCTCCTAACTGTCAACAGAAACTTTCGAACATGAGCGATTTATGTGTTAGTCGAAAATTATTAATAATTTAATATGATTCTTAATCCAGTTGACATACTTCCCAATTCCAACGAACGGTTACCAAGATCCTAAAATAAGATCAATTAAAGAATGTCTTCATTTTAGATTGCGTGAAAAAATGTGCATCTATCATGCTATTGCGTGACACCATTGCGTTTAGTATGCCCGTAGGACTGCAATTATTGAACTGAAATATAATTAAGATCACGTCAATAATCTCAAGATTTTCTAGCATGCATTGTACACATTTTAAGATACTTTGAAGCCTACTAAACTGTATTTAAAACTTCACGAATTATTACATTCTTGTGTATTATATAACCTTAATTCATCTAGCACATCCAATTGTGTTTCAAAACTTGGGTACAATAACCCAAAAAATGTCCCCAGTTGCAAAAACGTCTCACTACACTTCCGCTCGTTCCCACACTGCTTTAACGAGTTAACGCTTTCCCACGCACGCACGCATACGTACGAACAAAGGATGCACCAAACACGGATCACACACCCGAGCTCTATACAAACGCAGCCAGGCGCATTCTTCCACAGCGCAACGTCAACTTGATCAAAATGCCAAAAAATTAATTCCCTAAATAAACTAAATCGACGGGATCGGGTGCTATTTCATCCCGCAATGATGACTCCCAGGGTATCGGCCAGGGACCCTCATACAACGGGCATGAAACGCAGCGTGAAGAATCACCGTGGCACCGACCAAAAAGGCTGTGCAAGAAGAAGGAACATTCAAGAACAGAAATACTCCATCGTTAATCGGATTTCGGGCGATACGGTTCGAAGGTAGTTCAGAAATACGGCCATGCTCAAAACGCAAAACCTGTGGCGCGGCGTGTCGCGTTGCATTATCCAATAAAATTTATCGAAACATCCCTTGCACCACAGAGCCCTGAAACCCTGAACAATGCTGCTGGTGATGCTGCTGCTGACCCACAGTGATCAGGTGCGTGCGTGGGTGAGGGTGCGGGGATAAAGCAATCCCGAACAAAGGACGATCGCTTTTGTATGCTTCCTCTCCTCCGTTTCCAGTTCCTTACGCAAATCCCTTCCTATTGCGTGCGTAGTTCTCGTTCCCTCAGCCTTGATTTCATGATTCGCATTCGCTCAGGTGCATCTCAGAGTCCAGAGCAGGTAGAAAAAAGGGATTTTTAGATAGACAACAAACCGAACCATGTTGCAGGTAGCCTTGGTGTATAGATGGTGTAACTCCCTTTTACGACAAATCCCTTCCGAACTGTGGGCATAATGCATAAATTCCACCAGCATCTTGCCCTATCAAGGGGTCAAAATCTTTTCCCTTCGAGCTTCGAGATCGAGTAGCTTGCCATCCCTAAACTTGATACGTCTGGAGAATATTAATTAAGGTCGTCGGTAGCATGTTCTCTCGTATGTGTGTGTGTGTGTGTGCGTGGGGACCGTTGGATTAATCTCCCGTGTGATTTCCAAAGTTTAGCATTTCGTGAAAAGTTGCATGGCAAGATGTCCAAAAACGTGGCCGAGGAATTAATTTCTTCGCTCCCTTTTTATCCCTCCTTTTTTTGGGTTTGTACACCCTCGCACTTTCACCCTCAGCCACCAGATGCATGATGGTTCTATCGAAGTCGCTCATTTTATTGAATTGTAATATAATCCATCGCGCCACGGGCAATGGCATACAGCTCGAATGCCACAGTTGCCAAAAGGATCGTTCCAAATTCTTCGATTCAATCCTCCAGTTTGTGTAACTGTCACATGTGTGTAGCTGATCCTACTCTATTCCACTTGCCTTCCTTTGTCCTGCAGGTGCACAGCACTGCAAGTGCACTATTGTGTGCAGAAGCTTGCCAAGCGTGGTAATAGAAACGTACAGACGGAGAAGGGAAACAAGCCTCCGATGACGGATCTTTTTTTTTTGTTTCTTCCACGATCATATCGCAGTGTCAGTCATTGGCTTTTGGACTGGTTTCTGTTTTCGCCCAGCAGAGTAAGCCCATCGAACACACAAACCTTGTCATTGTGTCAGGTTACAACGGTCCTCTGTTTTTTCCCCTGCATCTTCTCTCCTGTGGCATCAGGTTGACGACGGAGCCACTTGTTAGTGGGCGATATATCTTGTCAAAAAGAAGAGAGAGACACTCACACAATAACCTTCCAAGGGGATATTGGCAGAACAAAACGCAGCACTATTACGCCTAGAAAACTTGTTCATCTTGTGTGCATTTCTAACAGTATCATGCCCCGTCCCAAAAGTCTTCATAATCAACCGTCATTCTGTCGTTGTTTATTTTCGTTGCTTATGAAGGTGACGGCACCGGCAAATGAGAGCGGAAGAAGTTGCACACATCTTGCCAAACCCGACAGACCCAATTCTTGGCCGTCCGTGATGAAACCGTACGCAAACGGGGCAGAATTTAAAACACCAGCCTCAAACCCCACCATTGCCACGCACTCTATCGCCGCCAATTTGACCACTGCGAACGCTTGCCACGAACGCGACTCTCGTACGCGCGATTCCACGTGCACAAATACGTGCACCGTTGCGAGGTCGCAACAGGTTTAGGGTAAAAGGGATTTTTTGGTGGTCTGTGTGGTTTCGCCCGTCCCCTCGCACTCGTAAAAAGGGTGGCGCAAAAATCTAGGTCAAAACAATCGGACGCGCGTGCGAAGGCCATGCAGCAATCCACGCTTGTTTACGACGCCAGGCGACGAATGTGCGTACGCGAGACGACGACGGTGGTGCTGCTGCCAAAGCAAATAGGCAACCGTGGCCCGGAGGTGTTTGTGCGTGTGCCAAAAAAAAATATTCGGAATTCGGCCAGCATTCGCTACGGCTGCCTCGAGCAAAATATGCTTCCAGCTCGGAAGGGAATTGTGCGTATGTTTTTTTTCTGCTTCTTCTATTGGTAATGCCTTTTTAAACTCTACACCCGAAGGAAGTGAACGGCTGAGGGCGATGGGGAAACATGCGTTCTAAGCAGACCTTGTGCTGCGGAAAAGAAGCGAAGCGAGCAGCGGCTGGAAACCGCAAACGTGGAGGATCGCCAGTGTCGGAACAGTTCCGAGCTCAATGCCATTTGATGGCAAAGGCACCGTGCTAATGCGTTGCGCTGTGTGCCAAGTTGTTTACGATTTTGCGGGCCAAGGCTGGCAGATTTCCGAACGACGCAGAGCGGCAGCAGCAGATCCGGTATGTGTGGCCCTGAGTGGCCCTGAGTTTGAATCTTCAAGCGCACAACACCACCCCCTTCCACCTCCCGGGTGGTGAAGTAATCTGTGCTGTCATCTCGAATCATACACAAGGGAGCGTGTGGAGGGTGAGGTGTTTGGAGGGTTTGTTTGGAATTGGAGGTTTGCTGCGGGATTTTGAGCCAAAAATAGGCACAAGATGACACCGGAACGAACAATTGGCAATGCTCAAGAATGAATGAAGATGTTCCGTACATTAGGTTATGCGGTGTGAGAACAGCTTTAATGTTCTTCGTTTATTGTAGTGTTAGGAGATGTAATTGGCATTGCCGACTCTTCCATGGTCGTATGCAGTTAGGTACATTTACTGATTACTTCCGAGCTACAACACGTTTTCCGGTGTTTGAAATGGAATGTCTTTTAGTAGATCTTCAGGTCAGAAACAGAGTGGTCTATGTCTTAGTGCCTAAGAGCTCTTCTGATCTAATTCTTGAATACACTGCACCGTCTGTTAGTCCAATCAACTATTGCGTCCAACATCAATTAGGTTACGTCGACTGTAGCATCTATCTCGTGATGTTGGCATACAAAATATTCATTGGGAGATATAAACAGCTGAAAACGTTGTTTTACACAGATCTATAGTCCCGAAAACCTTTCAAAACTCGTTTTCAGATAGATTTTCTACATTCTTAATCTGATGTAGTGTTTCTACATCTTATGGTCTCTTCTGCAATCGAATTCTAATTTGCCAATAACAACTGACAGTTTTGCGTGTGTAAATTTTGTTTGTATATTAACTTTGCTACCTCCTTCCAGATCGTAAGAACTCTCCAACATCAATAATGCGAAAACGTGTCTAATTCAACAGTCCCACCAAAATGCAAATTACTAAAAGTTTACTTTACTAAGACCTAAGCATCTTAAGGCCTAAGACCTAAGCATCTTCCTCATACACCTCAATATGTCGAACTCATGATGCATCCAAGACAAAAATAGACCATAACAGGCGGCGTATAACTTATTGATAGTTTTGTGGTGTTTTGCAACATCATTTGCACACATACATAAGTGGAGATGGACTATCTTATGAAGGGCGTGCGTGTTTTCATGCTCACATGTCTGTATGACCTTGTTTACGCCAAATGTACACGGTTCGGCATTGGTGTTGTGACAGTGACTTAACGTTTTGAGTTTGTAATCAATAGACTGCACTATAGCGGACGACAAACATCTCATTCTTCTATATGACTTAGATTGGAAAAAAGTCCTCGGAAGGCTGATTTGCTTTCTTACTGTTGTCATAATTTTGGGACGATCCTACACCCATAGAAGCACATTACTTTCCGTAAAAGATGTCGTTCCTCGCCCTAATCTTTCCAATACCTTCTTACCATTCTACCGGATGTGCATTTTTTTCCTCAACACGGTAAATCACACACTGTACACGTGTCGCCAACTTCTTCAATCGCAGTTGTTCGATGGCTGCCGCACGGGTACTCCAGAAAAAATGGCCGATTATCGCACCGTTATTTCATCGCGAGTGATAACGCACTCGCTCCAGCAGGCCGGTAGTAGGTGCGGTAGTTTGCGGGTGCATTCTTCACACAACCGGGCCAAGCCAAGCTCGGTTCTGGTGGTTGGAAGAACCGGCGAACATCTTCAGCACTCCGCCCAGGCCAAACAATCCATCCGTTTGTTGCGCGCTGGGCGTGTGTGTGTTCGTGTGCATATCACACATTCCCGTTTCCTCGCCGACCTCTTCCCTGGAGGGTTCTTTAGGCGGTCCATCCAGTTAATACCCTTCGCACCTCATGCATCTCAAACCCCCCTGGCCACTTTCACGCGAGCCCCACAGAGTTTGCAGAGGAAGTGAACAAGTGCAGACGAACGCACGCTGTGCTGCACAGCGAAAAAAAGACACCCAATTGGTGGAATGGAAAAAAAACCGCACCACACAACCATCACGAGAGCGCACCATGTAGTCCCTGGCTCTCCTCCCTACCTCTCCACTCTCTAGCTGGCCAAGCTTGAAAAACTCACCCAAAACTAAGCACGGGCCGAAAAGACACGGGGTACCCACAGTAACGCACTATTCTGCTTCCTTCTCCTTCGTACACGCTGAAATGCATCTGTCCACCCCACCCCAATCTAAACTCCCTTCCCATCAGCCCCATCAGAAGCAACTATCCCCTTCACACCCTTCAGCTTCCCTTCCGTTCCGTTTCCCCTACTTTCCTATCAACTGTGTGAAAGATCATAGGTTCGCGGCCTGCTGCGTGTGTGCTGCGGGCTTTGCGCGAGCGAATGCGTTTACGTTGCGCATCCACCACAGAGTGCAGCACCAGGGTGGGGAGGGTGGTGGTGGTGGTGGTGGGATCGCGCTGATTGCGTCGGTATGCGTGCCCGCAGCCGCATGATTGTGCGAAGCAGGGCCCAAACCACCACCGAAAAACCTGCCCCTTCGCGGAGGCCGTTGACACCGATCGTATCGTTTGTTGGTGCACCCCACGGAGGGAAGGCCGAAGAGACGGAGCGGCGCGAGGGGGATGGCGGGGATGTGGGGAAAGTGACCCATTGGCAAGTGCGAACAAATTCGAAAAACGCAGTCGCGGCTGTGCGTGGTTTGGGTGGGAGCAAACGAGACAGCGAACGATCGTCACAATGCCGTCACAGGGCAGAGAAGAAAACAACCATGAGTGACTGCTCCGCGAGGCAGGGAGAAAAGCGAGCGTTCGTTTGACCAGACTGCTTGGATGGGGCGAAGGTTGCTGCCCTACCAACAGCGTTACATCTTTGAGCATTTGCGATCTTTTTTCGTGTTTTTTTTTTCGGTTTCAACCGGCCTCATCCCAGCAAGCGCAAGCAGTCATCGAGATGACATTCTCCGTCGTATAGCGAGCGAGAGAAAGAGTATCGAAAAGGGCCGGCACGGTTCCAATGATGTGTGCGCGATAGAATACGCACGCAGAAAAGCAATCAGCGGAAAATAGGGACCAGTTGTTGGCGGACGGGCGACAGTGGGACACCAGGGGCGGTGGTTGAAGCACAATAAAAACAAATTTGGGTCGCTCGACTTGCTTGCGGCCATTATCAGTGTGAAAGGAAACTGTAAATTAAAATTTTTAAACCTAACCACTACACACACACACGCACACGAACGCATGCACGTACGCAGCATTGTGCGCGGAGTGTCGCGCTGCTGCGCTACGTGCATCGTGTGTGCAGTTTATCAGCACGGATCGACAATCAAG
>AXCO02005010.1:0-22660 GCA_000473525.2 Anopheles melas | reverse complement strand
CGCCAAAACGAGTGAGCACTGTTGGGACAACCCCCATCAGCAACAGCAACACATCATAAACACGGCGTGCTGTTCAAGGTTTCGCCCGTTCGCCCACTCGACAACAGGCAACGGGAGTAGTTTAATTGATAATTAGGAAGCGAACTGTTTCGGCTACATACAAATGGCCATTATTGTCGATCGACCAGCACGACTAGGAGAGGGAAGACCCGGCGCCAAACCATCACCGATCTGTTGCAATTAGACGGGGAATTGTGTGCTCCGTGAACATGCCTTATCCTCCCCGTTCGTGCCCCAAGCATCTTTGCATCGCTGTGTGTGTGTGTGTGTGTGTGTGTGTGCGCGCTTCCCGCGGGTGCGTTAAACGCTAGATTGGTTGCCAGTCGAGCCGGATGCTTTCTTTTGATGCGGCTAATTGATGTGTTTTCCGGAATGTTTGATGCTCAAGTGTAGCCGTCGCCGCCAGTAGTGCCAGTGTGCTGGCTTCCGTCCTTTTGCAACGTGTGCTACTGAATGTGTCTGCACACGCGCGCGCGCGCGCGAAGATTAGAGAAGGGTTGGGAGACGGAAAAGGACAGGGTAGGCAGATCCCGAGGGAATGGACAGAGGTACACGTAAGTGCACGTTTGAAAGCGATGCTGCTGGGGCGAAATAATAATTTCCACCCGGTGCGGGCACGAGCCCACTGGCACGGAGGAAGCAAAGCACACCGAAAGGAGGCAACACCGAGTGGGTCATTAATTGCACAGCACTGGTATGGTATGCATCTTCTCCAATGCATTCCACCGTTTTGTGGGGCCAGGCTGCAGGGGGGCATGATGATGCACTTTTGTTTCTTGCTCTTGCTACCAAAGAAAAATGTGCACCACGCTATAGGCGATGCACATTCTGCAGAAAGCGCGTGTGTTGTTTTGATGGCTGCAGGAGAGCCATCATTGGAGAGCCCTGGATGCTACGAATAATGTTGCAAATGTTTGGGGCCCTGTAATGTAATTAGCACTTCGTGTGGCGGTCCGATGGTGTATCAGTAATTTTGCCTTTGGGCGTAATGTTGATGCTACACGTTAGAGGTAGCTTCGGGGGTATTAATGTTTACGTTTTGTTCGTTCACACTGCCACATTAGAGGCACATGTCTACTGAGGGACTTTTTCGGCGAATAAATGTTGTGTTATCGCATTAGCATGATTAGCTCTCGGTAGTCACAAACAGGGTATATAAGCTAATGTTTTAGGTTTGAGGAATAGCGCAGCACACGTTAAGGTTCAGAACTAACATACGTTGTCCAGCTTTAGGAACTAAATAAAATCAACATCATAGTGTACATACTAAATTCATAGAATAACCCAAGCAACTAACAAGCTAGGCGTTATCCATAAATCGCGTAACCGAGCTTTATATTGAAACACCCTAGTTGCAATCAAAACACTATTCCAGCAACGAACCTTTAACTGTTGTCAAATCATGTTAGTTTTCGGGCGTTTGGCTACAGAAACGCCAAATGAGATTGGTAAAAGTTTTGTAAAAGATATGCCAACATGTGACAGCGAATGTCAGCTTTGGCTTAATTCCTTGTCCTAATTTCAGAATGGTTTCAATTATACATGTTACTGTATAAGTTGCAGAACTTTGTGCGGCCTTTGTTGTTTTATAGGGACAAAGTACATTATGGAATCCTTTTCAGTATCAATGCACAGCCTTTTTTATATTTTATTTGTTCAACTACAACAACAATAACTACTACTACTAGTAGTAATACTACTACTAAAGTTTTCCCCAAGTTGAGCGAATAATGCGTTCCCAAGACATTTGCGTTACTAGGATTGTCGCGTATGTCGAATATTAATCGTTTTTAGTCAAATTATAGGTGATAAAAATAATTTTTTATATCAAATTTAGTACCTTTGTGCATTTAATATTTATTTAAGAGATGTGATGGAGAAAATTTTGTCGTTTTCATCTTTTCAGCGATATTAAACTTTAAGCACAAACTCTTCTTATGCTTGACTATTCTTCGCTTTTATCTTCATATTCATCTTCACATCATTCTTCTTATTTAGTATAACAATTGGAGTTGGGTATTATTCGCTGAAAGATTCGAGTCATTTCACATTTGAACCCATGATGACGTTAGGTCATATGACTTGGCCACTGTACTACGCATCAAGAGCCCAGGGTGCAGCAGTGTTAAACAGGGGGAAAACTGTCACTAGTACTGTCTGATGTCGATGTCGATGATGAGTGTCGATTATCTGATTCAAACGGAAAAGTGTCAAACAAAACCGCTACATACGAATGGAAACAAAATCGGTATTGTATAAGCTTGTTAGAGACTTCTTTCGTTGACTAGAAACAATTTGACAGTAATTGATCGGAAATGGATTCGTTTGTCAAAACAAACTGCAACGAAATGCAGGAAGTATGGCGTATAATTGGTCTCCGCTTGAGGCAATGCAAATGTCCTTCGTTCAGTTAGATGTATCAAACCATCGAGTTGTCTAACACGGCTTCTGCTTCTTTGGCTCAACAACCGTTGTCGGTCAAGGCCTGCCTGTACCACTTGTGGGGCTTGGGCTTTCAGTGACTAATTGATTTCCCCCCATAGCAGGATAGTCAGTCCTGCGTATGCCCTGCGCGTCTAACACGGATCATAATAAAAAAACCCAGCATTTTGTATGTGTATTTAACACTTTTCCTCAAAAACTCGAGTCACATAATTGGCCCCATAATCTCATCATAAATGACCATGCAAATGCAAACAATTAACAACGATTATACCTGTTTAACGTGACGTAGTTTATGGACGGCTCCATCAACAACCCCAAATATGCTATTTTTGTTTGTTAAACAATAGAATTGTAGCCACACGAAATTAAAAGCATCTTTCCTATGCCATCAGACAATAATCGTGCACAAATTCATTCCAACGAATGGATGTTCATTGTATGCCCGTGGTCCCACAAACAACAAATATTAGTAAACTAAACAAAAACTTTTTGGCCAAAAACACCAAAAAAGGCCTCAAATTCTTGCCCGACATTCTCTCGCACTTATCACCGCCCGAAAACACTCGTGTATGTAATGTTTACATTCTTTTTCCTTCTTCCTTCAAACCCTTTGTTCATCACCTCCTTAAGCCTAATGTAATGCTCACGGGAGAGACCATATACTGTCGCTTATCCGAAAAGTTATCTCCTCCCTAGACCAAACTTTTTTTTTGTTTTTCGTTTTTTTCGGACAGTCAGTTTTGTCACCGAGGCCACAGACGCGTACGTGCCATTATGGATGGGCACGTTCATCGATTCGGCTCCATTTGTTTGGTGTGGGGGACACCCCAGCACCGTGCGTTAGATCCGCGCCGCACTGCATCTTTATCCCGGATCACATGCGCGGCACGCACACGCGACCCGCGTTCTGGAAAAAGTTGAAGGCAAACGTTAAGCCGCGTGCCGTTGGGGATGGCATTTGGGTGCTTTGGGGTGCAAACTTGACCTCGGCGCCCGACGTCAGTGGTACTGGAATAGATGGCGTACAGTATGTGTGTGTGTGTGTGTGTGTGTGTGCCGTCGCGCGCGTGGACACTAATTGGATCCGGCTATTTGGGGTGACAATCGGTTTCGATGCTCGAGTGCTGCAGGAAAAGCTCATCAGAAGTTGCGATGATACTTTAGGAATGCTTGCGTGTGCAAGACCTTCGGGACTGACCCCTGCGGTAGTAGTCTAATAGTATGCTCTCTTAAGCAGACGAACCTTTTCGACTGGCAGCACTGGGAACATCTCACCGAGCTGGTGACGCCACCGAGCTTCGGCACCCAATTTCGGTGACCATACCCGGAGGATATTGGAGCATTGACACTACCAACTGTAGCACTAGCACTAGCGCAGCTACCACGCGTTGAGTTAATCGGATTTGTTTCGGCACACACTATCACATCACCCAGCGATACACAATCACACCACGCAACAAAGGGAAATGAACACTTTCGCGACGGTCCACTCGGGCGCTTCTTCCCGCGGAAACACTTTGCGCGCGCGATGGTCACTTGCGCGCCGATTACCATTAGTCGCGCCAATCTTTTGCGCTTCTTCCCCTGTTCATCTGTGCAGCACGATTCATTCACGCTTTGGCAAATGGCAATCAAACGGGGAAAGAAGACAAAACAAAGCACAAACGCACACCGAAATGCGTACGCGGGCCCGCGGAAATCTTAATCGAACGGTGTGCGGCCACAGACTGCCCGGCAGACACCACTCCGGGCCGGACCGAAACGGATCGAATTGCACCGCGTGCTTGCACAGACACACACACACACACACACACACACACACACACACACACACACACACACACACTCCGAAACCGATGCGAAAGTTCCGCTTAACGGAACGGTCCAGGGCGAAAGAAAAACCGGACTGACCATCGGGCCATGTCCGCACCAAAAACCCCGGTGCACGGAGTGGGGTGGCATTTTTGCCGTAATGTTGTGGTTTTGGAATGTTAATCAAGTTCTGCGTACAGCGAGCCGGGCCACATCGATATGGAAATCGGCCTCCAAAGTCGACCACAACTACCACCACCGTCCGTTTTCCCTTTTCTGTTGCCACTCACCCTCCCCCATTCCGTCGCTGTGTCTGAATATGTTGTAAGCTGTCGGTGTGGTGCAAGTGCACCGCATCGAACACACAGGTGCACTGGTGCATGGTCGATGCATCTAATGCACTGGGCGCTGCTTGGTGTGTGCGATCGGTTCGGTCTCGGCGCGTCCCTCGGCCGTTGTTAGACGCGCGGGAGAAAAGTGAAATTATTGAAATGCTATCGTGTGGTATGGGAGGAGCAGGTGGAACAGTGAAGCAGTGGGTGGTGAATGCATCTCGCTGCTGACAGCAAGCAAGAAAGTGCAACCGTAGTGAATGTACGGAAAGCAATCGGAGGGAAAAAAGCCAGTGATTAGCATGAGGATGGTAAATGTGCATTAGTGCTCGCGCGCCAAGCATGGTCCGGCTGCATTGAAATTGTTCTGCAAAACATCCATGAATGTTTGAGGATACTTTGCTGTAGTGAAATGTGGGGCAAGTGTGCCACCTTAAGCATTACATTTTATAACTCACTAAAACCTGTTTATCAAAAGGCAATTTAAATCAAATAGCCAGTTTACACCTATTGTCTTACTTGTTCCTGAGTTTCAGTGGATAAAAGTGCAAACAACTGTTTTTGAAGCGTTGAAAAAGACGTGATTTTTTGGGCTACGGGGTAAGAGCGCCACTCGTATGGGACAAGACTGGACAATTGGACATTTTTACCTAGCACTAGAGTATGTGTTCCCACCTGCCTTGAGCTTCAAATGTGTCCTTTTTGGCTATGAACTGTACCGGAATATCTTAGCTACTGGCTAGCTTTTTCCAGGCGGATTTTACGCACAATAGCGCACCATACCGCTGCTCGCTACAAGAATTTTTGGATAGAACGCGCCTTTTAAAAATAGTGGCACATTCACGCTTCAAATTGTAACTTTTTTGAATTTTTTTTTTCATTTAACCCCCCTAGTTTTAACAATGTCAATTACAAATCACATAAACAATACAAAAACCGTGTAATTTGATTGTTTTTTGAGAAAAAGTAAAGAAATTTTATAAATTCTAGAGCCTTTGTTAAAACCTAAAAATACAAGCCATTTTTTCAATTCATTAAAACTTCTAAAAATTAAATTATTCACAACTTAACTTAATTTCAGTTATTTCGGAAAATACAGTGTCATACAACTATAATTACGTTAAATTTTGTCCATAAAGCGATTGAATCACAGACAAAAATTGAGGCCCTAGAGACAAAAATTGATGCGCACTGTCAAAAATGGATGCCTTCGAGACAAAAAAAAGGTGAGGTAGAGTCAAAATTTAACGGCAATGACTGTATGTTAGAATAAAAAAAAAGAAGTTTCTGCGCAATCAAGATCAATATAAAACACTTAGAAACAACGATAAAAATCTAAATAAATTAGGCACAGTTTACGTAGTCATTGGAAAGCCCTGCTAGACGTCTCAGACGAAAGCTCAGACTTAGACTTAGACTCAGTTTAGATCATGAATGAATCTTTGCATGGCGGATTTATTTATTTTACTTATTTAATGTATTCGATTCTTAATCGATTTTTACCAACAAACCTCTTCTATTTGAAACAAATTATCTCAGTTTTGCCGGATATGAGAGATATTTGTGTTTTTTTTCAGAAGTTTCAATGATAAACATGACATATGTAATACAAGAAACAAGCATTTTAAGAAATGTTCCAAATATTGTACATTTTTTAAACAGAACAGAAAGAATTCAGGATTTAAAAAGTATATATTTCATGTTTGAATGTGTAAAATATATTTAATTCTTGACATGTTTGAACATTTTTCTAGAAATTTTGTATTAAATTCTCTGAAACGCCGTGTAACATGGTTGATTGGATAGTAGTTAATTTGTTCTTAATTTATTAGTTGTCGCCTAAGGCTACCCCAATTTATAAATTTCTGACAGCGTGTCTCAGTTTATATCCCTCAAGCAACAAACATAGCCTTGTTCTCTAAGGCACCAATGATCGACTACAAGAGCTCTAATATAGCCAACCATGAAAAAGCATCTGTAGGTATAACAGATACTTTAGTGACAAAATTGGAATCACATCGTTAAAAATTGGAATTTTGCTGGCAACTACTGTGAAATTGTTTGGCAATTTTTTTATAGTAAATCCAGCACCATAAAACGGCCAATTTCTATGATTATATAAAAAAAATATTTAAAAAATATAATAAATAAATCATTGTAGAACTTGGAAACTGCATGTCATCTATCATTCAACATTTTATACATACTAATGGCATTTAAAACCATAATTTAAACCAATTTAAGGGCCCTAAAGCAATGAAATGTAATTGAACCCTCTGTAGAGCTGACCACTTTCTGTTGAGTTTTGAAAAATAAACATTTTTTAATATTTTTGTTAATTCTCTGCGACATGACAAAAATATGAGCAATAGAGGTTCAAAAACTCGCTCAAACATCAACCCATTTAAATGAAGCTGTGAACAAACGCACTCATGTGTAGCATTGTGCATGCAATGGTTGCAATTGTTAGCATGTACCGTGTGCGTGTGTCTGTGCTGGTGACCGGCCTGGTGCAACAAAAGGGGCGAGGGAAAGGGGACTGCAATTATATTTCGAAGCAGATCGAATGCAAACGCAACCGGTTCAGGAAACTAGCTGAACGACATCAACAGTGCCATGAAGTGGGCATGAATATAAACACAACTACACACACACACACACACACACACTCATACACACGAACGTTAGAGTCCAATTAGGAGCCCACCTCCGGAATTGCTGTGGAGTGTAGAGCCTTCTCTGTATCTTCTCCCATCGTCGGCATCTAGCTGGTGAAAGGCCTAATCATTGCTTGATTTGAGACTATGCAGATTGATCAGTGATGCGGTCAATTATTAAAAGATTGGCATGCCTTTCGGTACTGGGGGGGGGGGGGGGGTTTACACCATTTTTCTTCGGTCTCATCGCCCGGTGGAAAGCCACGGTTTCTCTCGGTAAAGCCACTTTCCTGCCTGACTGCTGCCGAATAGAGTTGTGTTGTGCAATCTGTACCGAAACCACCTGTGCGCCTGTGCTGTTGATTAGTCAGTGATTAGAAAGCGTCCCTTGGAGAGAGACGAGGTGGGCGGGGTACACACACGTACACACGCGGGGAGGCGAGTGGGGGGAAAATAACAAAAACTAGTTTACCATCGATAGGATTATGCTGATTAGCGTATCGAAGGTGCAGCATGTTGCATCCGAGTGCATTCCCATGGCGGAAGCGCCGGATGTTCGCGCGGTGCAATCGGGTGGAAAATAATATTTCGTCGTTTGACGTTTATTTTCCTACAACCCTCCATGTTGTTGTTGTTAGCACTGAAAGCGTGACGCCATCGGAATGCCACCCCTGGGCAGCGTGTGGCCGTGAGTATGCACAGGTGCAACGCCAACGGGCATTCGGGCTTAATAATGGACACTCGATACACGATTATGTTTGTCACAGACCTCCCTCCCGGAGCCGAGGGCGAGCTGTTTGCATCTTTGTTTAGCCATCATATTTAGCAACAATTGAACAAAACGAATGCCCGCCGCAGTCCGCCGTGTTTGTGTATTGAATGGTGGCAGAGAAAATGGGAAAAACTGGCACCTCGCTTTTTTGTATTTGCTTCTTCTCCTCTTCAAACCGAGCACAGACGCAAAGCAAATAATCGTTTTACTTTCACCCCCGAGGCGAAATGTGTTAAATGATGGTCTGTTTTCGCAACAGACGGGGCTCGGGCCGTCCGTTTTCCGTCCGCCCAAGGGAACGCTGTTTGGTTTGGGATATTTTAATAAAAAGGTAGTATCAATCGGGGTCTCGTTTTGAAGTGTTTCGTTTAACCAATTATTAAAAACATAAATCGCTCGCCTCACCTTGATGACTGTATTAAACGGGGATGGAGTGTGTTTTTAAACACGTTTTGATTGGTTATTTGCATATCAAAAGCAGAAGAGCTTTGATTGCAGAAGAGTCTGATGTAAAAAGTGTTTTTTTTTATGTGTGGAGCGACGGGATTTCACTTTCATTTCGTGTGTTTTAAAGAGCTTGTGTAACGTTTAAAATGTAAATGCATATAAATACAACTCATTGGTTTAAATTACCACAGCTACCTGATCGTTTTGGTTTGATTCGTAATGAAAAATACAATAAAATATTTATCATTTATGATAATATTAAGTGGGACGATTATGCTGCAATTTATATGCCAAGAACATTTAAAGCTTCTTACTGCCCAAAAATCCAGCCCTGCTAAATGTTTTAATATGTAACTACCAGTCCTTTTATTACTTGGTAATCATAGATTTAAATACTTCGCTGGTGCCGTGACCAGGACTACATTTAATCGTAATTACTCATGCAGTTTTCTTACAGTTTTTTCAGCATTAAACAAACACAAACTATTTTATAGTGATTTTATACCGTTTGAAACGTTAATTTGTTCACATGAAGTATTGCATTAAATTTTTTCATTGAAGCCGTGACCAGAATGTGTGTTCTATTTAATACAGTTTTTAGCCTACAGTTAGTGTTATTCATTCAGTTTTTCTCCATAAAACAAACACAAAATTTATTTAGGCGATATTGTTTAGATTCGAGTGTTAGTGCATCGTAATAAAGCCATTACATTAAATACTTTACTAATGCCGTGTGTTTGATGTCTTCTTTCTTTGTTACATTTAGTTGTTAAAATCGCATAATAATCAAAGAGTTTCAGCATTGGGTGTAAACAAAAATTGAATTGATGTACAAAAAGTGATTCCTGCAGTAAATAAAGAATTGATTTTAATGACCCGATCATTTCAGATTTTAATAACCTGTTGGTTCCGTGTCTAGGATGTGCCAATTTACTCTTTTACTGATTGCATCGAAGAAACCGTGTAATTTCCGGCATTTTTTCCACACTTAAAGAATGCAATCAATTTTTACACACAAATCCGTGAGAATCCGGCGAGGAGAAACTGCTCACACCTACAAACTAGCAAACCTACCACCCCACAATTACTGCCACTCCTCGTGAGAAAGCGCCTGCGACGACGTTCTTCGCTGCGCGGCAAAACTTTCCACCCCTGACTGCCATACATTCATAAAACCATAAATTATCCCAATCTATTCCCGACAATTCCCGATGCCGCCCCCTACACCGACACGTTGCATAAGCACCAGCACCACCAAGTTCTGCAACTTTTCGGGGAGAAAGTAAAGTCTGGGCCCTTACGTGCCACCGGTGCGGGAATCTAAGATCTTTCGATCGTTAGAGCACTCGAGGTGCTTTAACGTTACATACACACTAACACATACACACACATCCACACACCGAAAAAGACCGGCACAGACAGAAAATTTCGCCTCCCGTTCGGGGAAATCGAAAGTAACGCGTATTACAAAATAGCTGTTATTACTTTCATTTTCATGCATGCCTGCATGCTTGCACGGTGTAAACCGCGCGCGAACCTTTCGAGCGATCATTTCCTCTTTCGCCGGGGCTGCTTCGACATCATCATCATCATCATCATCACCGCTTTGGCATCGGGAAAAAAGGGTGCTAACGGGTGTTATGGGTGTGTTTGGTTGTAACGATGTAGCAACAGCAAACAAGCAACACTGTTGTAGTGTTGTGTTGTGTAATTGTATACAGGAATATTCTTCCCCCCGAGTCATACACGGTCAGATACATCGGTCGAAGGCACCCGTGCTGAAGGTTATCGTCGTTTTGTTTTCACCATCCAAATATATTTTACGAGATAGCAGAAGTTATGGGTTTATGAGTTGTTAACCACTATTTCTTGAAACACAATCGATCGCTCGAGTTTACTTGATCGTACGACCGGATGTGTGTACTTGGCGTTGGAGCTATGCCTACGCTTGAAGACACCTTCGCAAATCAAAATCGAGGCTAACATACTTTACCGAAGGTTGTCACAACACATTCCAGGTTGATATTTGGCACGCAGTCTGCACTCAGCAGTCCGGAAGACAGGCGTCGGTGCCGGTGCCAAACCTGATCGCGTGACAAATTCCTCAAGAGATTTCGACGCTCGACGCTCTTCATCATGCAAATCAGCCGTAACTCCAAATTTGTCTTCCGTTGTGTCTGCTTATTTTCAAACTCCTTTCCTTGTGTCTCACTCTCTCTCTCTCTCTCTCTCTTTCGCATTCTCCCACACGTAATCAATCAACTCAAACCTCCACCAGGTTGGTGGCAAAGTAATTAAGACGTTAAATGGCCCGCGATGGCTCGACATCTAAGCAAGCAAATCCCAACCGACCGTGGGATGTCCGGGAATGAGCGCCATGCAAAACAAACCGTGAGTGTGTGTGTGTGTGTGTGTCGGTGGAAACCATTCGAAGGTCAACAGCGCTACTACCAGGGCAGGTTTGGTGCGCTCGTTTTAATTGACAAATGGGAAGCGACGGGGGCCTCGCGGACTGCAAAATGCCACCACGTGGGTTGGTGCCGGTTTAGCCGGCTTATTAGTTTTCCCTTCATTTTCTAAGCTCTTGATCACGTTGCTTTTTTTTCTTCTAGGCTGGTTGACTAGTCTTAGATGAAGCTCAGATGCATGTGTGTAAGTGCTCGGGGTTGTACAAATTGCCTGTAAAAGGTCGATGATGTCAAAGTGTGTTGCCTCAAAAGCTTACGCGTCGGTCTAGAATTAGCCAAACGGTGGAGTGTGTTTAAAGCTTACGCTTTAGCTGCAACTTTTTCCCGTCCACCATATATGTCTCGCTTTCATCGGGATTGATGTGTAATTAAATAAAGGGGATCTAAATTTAGACCGTGCGGGCATGATAATTACATCTGCGGGTCTGGAACGTGGGTATGACGTCCAGCGAATGGTGTAGGATTAGCAACACCAAAAATGGCTACGAAACAGTATCACGTTTCACTAGCCGTTTCGTGCCTAGAACGATTTTACATGAGCCTGCGCTGCATCCTGTGAAACATTCTCCTGTTGTTCAATACATGCAATTGGGAAAACGGGCACCATCATCCGGAAGGCTCGCCTGGGAAGGTTTCAGGACAAAAGAGACACTCAGATATTATCGCTGATTAGAGAAACGGTCCAATAGTGTGATGGACGGTAGCCGACAAGTGAGTGGGTTGGGCTTTATTTAAAATGTTTCTCCTTCCGTTTCGATCATGATTTCATTAAGTTAGATTGTAGAATTTTACACACGCATAAAGAGACAGAGGGAGACTCATGCTGGAAACGGATCCAAGCTGGTGAACCGAGTGCATCTGCCGTCCAGGCACTCATCCCAGCCTCGATCGATCGAAGAGCCTTTTGTCGTCGGTTCGAGTGTAGGTTTGCGGTATTTCATCTCTCGACACGGTCCAGTTGCCTGCCGTTGGCGTATGTAAATGTCGAAGGTGAGGTGGTCCTCCCCCTCCCGATTCCGTGCACGAGTGCAACCATGATTATGCAAGCATGACCATAGCAATTCGGGCGTTTTGCTTCGGATATAGATGTTGGGAATATTGTCACAAGATGCCTAGGCACTGCAGGGTGCGCCAATATCAGCATGTGGCGTTTCTGTGTGTTACGGAATCTGAACCGTTGCCGCAAACGGTATCCTGCTCTGACCACTGGAATATCGATCCCCGGACACAAGTGGCAGGAAGATGGTTGCATCATTTTCATTATCCTATCTCGGGTAATCGGAAATCATTTTTAACTTGTGTTTGATTGTAGTCCGGCCAGCAGTTCCGGGGCGGCTTCGATTCTCGTACCATCTGGTGCCAGACACTGTTGACACTGATAGAAACGCCTTTGAGCTGAACGATATTGCAAGGTTAGAAGGTAGGAGAGTCTTCTACCGCTTTCCTTTGGTTGTTAGAATGTCTTTTATTAAATGATATTCCATATATGGTCGGATAGCAAGTGGATAGTGTGGACATTCTAGATAGTGTGGACGGAGAAATTTAAATTCATCTGATTAGTTTCAACACTTAGAAACTGATTTGCAAATAAAATTATGGAAAACAAACGAACGAAACTAGAATTTCAATATCAATTGACGTTTTCAATATCACGATCTAATGGAAACTTTCAGAAAACTCAAAAAATCAATAAAGAGAACATTTTATGGAAAATTAAAACATATTAACGTTCAGAATCCGATATTAAAACACATCTTCGTTTAGTCCTTCATAATCAATTCATTAGATTTAACACAGCCAATTTGACGGCCTCATATCAAAACGGGATTAAATCGTTGCACCCATACCTTCTCCGAAATAAACAAGATTATACCCATTATGGTACTTTATGATGCAAATTAGGCGACCGTAAAAGGTAATTACGCCTGTCAGTTTGGCGGTCGAACTTGACCTAAATGTGTCACAATGGTTTGGATGGTTCAGAGCAGTAGAATTAACGCTTGTTCGTTAGAAAAAAAGCGACGATAAAGCAGCTTCAAATTAATCAGATTGTATCGATCGTGATGGACACAAAACCACACAACGGCCACACATTGTGGCTGCTCGAAAGGGCTCACAATGAACAAAACAGGTTTGAAGTTTTAAAGTTTCATTGATTTGTAGTTTACAGGCAATCAAACCAAGCGACACAATTCACTAAACCGCATTGGACCTGAAGATCAGTTTCGAAATGAAACAAGGAACATTAATTCAGTGCCAATAGCCATTCAATTCATGCCACCTTGCAACCTGTTTGACATTTTAACTCAACTAGTGTTGTGTAAAAAAAAAACGATCATCCGAATCATTTGCCCGCGTAAGGACGACCCCAAGCCGGCCTGTTTTTGCTGCTGCGAGTTGAGAAATTTAAAGTGCCGTGAGAGATTAAAGTATAATGATCGTGTTTGCCCAAGTTAACCGTGGTGCTGCTTCTTACAGAAATAATAAAACTGATCGCCCCAAAACCGGAATAAACAATGTGATACAAAGAGTGTGTGGAAGTGTGCAAGGGTGGAAATGTGGCTGTAGGCCCTTTCCCGCTCGAGGGCATCGGTTCCGACCGTCTGGTGTTGGATCCGTCCAGGCGCAACCGAACCGACATTCCGATCGATCGCTATCGGATGAAACCGGTCCGGCTACTGCTCGCTAGGATTTGATTTCGTAAAGATTCGTAAAATAACACGCGCGCCCCTCGGACAGGATGGATGCACCAGTTCGGCCTTGGGATGCTTTTTTTTCTCTTCTTTTCGGGGCTTCCGTACTTACCGTTCTTGCTCTCCTTGGCCGTCCTTGGCAGGGGCGGTTCGTCCTCGAGCACCAGCGCAGGTACCGCGGTCACCATCCGAAAGCCCGCCAGCGTACCTGTGAGAGTGGGGCGAGGCGTGAAACGAAGCGATGTGAGGTGAGCGCCAGAAGTGCATCGAAGGTACAGGTGTGTGAGTGTGTATGTGTGTGTTTGGATACTTGTACAAACTAACATCGTACAGGGTTGCAGCGATGGAAATGGAAAGGCACAACACACACACACACACAGTTGGAGGTTCTACAGTGGTAGTTAGCGATTATTTGTAGCTACGAGAGCTTATTTTAAAACAAACTACTTCTACTGATGGTTTGGTGTTAAGAGGAAGAAGGATAGAGAGGTGATGAGGGGAAAGGAAGTTGCATAATCTCCCTCGGCTCGGAAGTGGCCGGTGGAGGTGGATTTTTGCCGACAAGTGCTTATGCACAGATGTCGGTGGAGATGGAGCCCGCCGATGTGCAAACCCAGTGCGCGTGCTTGTGCTAGCTCGTTGTTGGTGGAGGACCTTTATTGCCTTGTTTATATTGCAAGAGGTGCTTAAAACGCTGGTGCTGCTACAAAGTTAAGTGAAAACGTTTGATCTTTAAAAACGATATTTTACCCGAGTGGAGAACCAGTTCTCTGCACTGGTGACGTTTATATTGCCTCGTTTGCCTGTTGACGTAGAGCAGGATGAATGATATAGTTGGGAGAGCGTAGGATTGCAGCAAACTTGTATATGGATCAACTCTCAGCACTCAAACTAGTTACGATTTGCATAAAATTGTAGCGATCTATCAAAGCTGTATAGTTGAACTAAACATTTCTTAAACAAGCTGATTGAAGATTATGCATTTTTTAAAAATGATATTTCAACTCAAAAATAGATTATTTGTATGCCTTGAATTGTTACAGCTAGCAACATATCGGAAAAATAAAAGCTTCAAACAGTACGAACTGAAAAAAAAATTGAAACCGATTGTCTTTTCGTTTTGAACATTTTCATTATTTATTCTACTGGACTTGTTTCTGTTCGATTTTATATTGATCATATTTCCAAATTACTCGCAAATGTTTTGCTTAATTTACTTGTAACGTTTACTTATGAGTGTAATGGAGCTCTAATTGATTAAATGTGTTCCTCTATTTTAGGATTGTGCCTTTTATTGTTCCTGAAAACAAATATTGCCCCAATCGGTGGGTCATTTGGGTTACATTTTCAGTAAAGGATGTCCAACGCTGTCAACTTATTTCAAAATGTAGTAAATTTGGTCGAAAATATCTACTGGTAAAATCATCGAAAGAAGCTGCATTATCTATTGCTTGAGTATATGTAGATTATTCAAAAAATACCATTTTTTTTTTGGGTAAATCAAACAACCAGACTAGAACATGTCTTTGCATACATTTCATGTTTTAACCTTCTTACGTTTATAGTTTCCAGCATATGTGTTATGATAACATTACTTTACTATAGTTATAACCAATCTCTCTACATGTTATCGCAATCATCCAAAAGACAACAGCTCCAAACAATTCAATTTATCACGGCCATTGAGAGCTTGTACACGCTTCACGGCCACCCAACGGTCCAACAAGTCGGAACATCGCGATACCACGATACAGTGATCAGGCTAACGATCGCGTGTGTTTGACGTGATCGTGAGCTTGAGATTAAAATCGACCATCGGCAGTAAAAGATCACCTCAGAAAGCAAGAAACAAAGTGCCATTCCATCGATCTCCGATTTCCTTTTCAACCGTCTGGGCTGGCTCGGCAGTTGGCTCGGAAGGAAGGAAAAGAAATGGAAAGTGGCACCGGTGGTCGGTGATACTTTCCAGGCCTCACCCGCCTTCATTTGTCTTTCAAGTCCAAGTTCAATCGGAATAGGCTTACGAGGCGCCTGACGAGCTGTTTTCTATATCATTTTACCACACACACACACACACACACACACACACACATACACACACACACACACACACACACACACACACACACACAAACATGCAGCTTAAGTACCTAAGGTAAAATCACACGATGAAAAGCAACATGGTACTGGAAAATGTGATCCCATTCATCTTGGTGCTTTGCATGGTGGAGAAAATTACCAGCCCGTCCGAAATGAGGCACAAAAGCGAGCAAACAGAGCAAGTGAAAAGTGGGAAAGGTTGGAAAATTGTCCACAGTTCGCAAGAAGAAGGAAGTGAGGAGCAATTGTTCACACCACTTGGCACGGTCGGTGCCAATGAGCGGCTTGTTTAGTTTTACACTTTTGTGCAGCCTTTTCTTTCTCTCTCTCTCTCTCTCTCTCTCTCTCTCTCTCTTTATCTCTCTATCTCTCTATCTCTCTCTCTTGTTTTTGCTCTTTGCCAATTTTCTGACTGACTGACCGACTCCCGACGGACCAAACGGACGACGACCCTTGTGCAGCTTGGTGGTTGGAAAGAGGAATGGTGTGTGTGTAATAAATGGTCGCAAATCAACATCGCAGATGCAGCGGGAAAAGTGGCCGTGCCTGATCGGGGGGAAACCATATCTCCGGTCGATCGTCGGCTGCCGATAATAGTAATGAGCAGCCCCCGACGACGACCACGATGATGATGATGATGATGATGAGGATGGCGATAATAATGCTACTTCAGCTACCTTTGGTGACGACCATCGATGTAGATGGGGAGGTGGTGGCCAATCGGAATTGGAAATCGACCCCTCCCTGGTGTGCACCGAACCGGTGCACCGGTGCCGATTGCAAGGATGCTTTTGCGTTGGGAAAGTAAATCATTCACGGTCTCC
The DNA here is from genome assembly GCA_000473525.2 of Anopheles melas. Lineage (NCBI taxonomy): Eukaryota > Metazoa > Arthropoda > Insecta > Diptera > Culicidae > Anopheles > Anopheles melas. The sequence goes on along the minus strand of AXCO02005010.1, from coordinate 6,050 downwards.
TAGCATATCGCTATTTGGGCTTGATTTCAGACCACAGGAAATCGTTTACGCTGGTAAGACTCCGTTTGACGTTGCTGTACTGTTTGAAACGCATAATGTGTGCACCCTCCCGTCCTCTGTTTGCAGCTCAAAGCTTACAAGCAACTTTTTTTTTCTACGTGCGTAGATGCGTAAATGCGCCCCCAGGATGATGGTCGCTATTAGTAGCTCCCTCTACAGCGTTGAATTTTGCGCCACATTAGCGATGAGCCGCACCAGTAGCATCGGTTCCGTGATGTAATTTCTTTTTTTTTACGATGGTGTGATTTAGTGAGTGAGTGAGACCAACAAAAAAAAATGCCTAAGTTGAATTAAATAAACACAACCTTACGCTGCTTCGGTCGTGCAATGGGTCGGGGTAGGTGTTTCTCAATTTATTCGATAATCGATTGTGAAACCGGTGAAACGGAAAATGAACAACTTTATTCGCTCATCAAACAGTCACATTGGATGGGTAAATTTGAAAATAAAATAAAAAGCCATGAAAAATAGTAATAGAATAGTGCACTGCAAAAAAGTAGTTTAATTGTTAGTCTTTTGGAACGAAGTTGCAATAACATGTATAACTCTAAAAGCAAAAGCGAACAGCTTACTGTACAATGTGCACTTTCGACGCAAGTCAAATTACTTCTCCCTGTCACCTTTTTTCACGTGCAATTGATTGGATTATCGTGCATTTTCAGAATATTAATATTTGCCGAAATACTATTAAAATTAATAATTAATGCAGTAGCCTTGCACGACTAACTCCAGCGATAAAACGGCCAACAACGAGTAGGTTGAGCTCGGTAAGATTAGCGTATAACATCCAGAGAGATTTAAGACTGACTATATATTGGGAACTAAAGAGTGTAGCTGTTGTAAAGTTATTTATTTATTTGTTTATTTTTTTTATTTTTCATAATTAAGAACAATGTTTTACTTGTACTACAAGCTAAAAAATAAAGTCTGAACAAGCTGTGAGGTGAAATGCTGTCGGTCAACTGTATTAGTTCAACCTCTCTGTTAGTTCTCTTCTTTGGGTTCATAGGATAAAAGGAATAAGTTTTACCCATAATACTAAGGTCTACATTCATACAATTAAATTAAATTAAATTAAAACATTCCCAGCCCAATTCTGAATTAATGACTTCTCACAGGTGCCCCAAAACAAAATGGATTTCAAATCCAAATTCAAATTTTCTAAGAATCAGTATCAAACATATCTTAAATTTAAGTTGAGAAGTATTGTTCGTTTCGCAATATGAATATTTGTTTGATATTTCGAAGTATATATCATAGCTTAGTGTACCTTTGCTGTCGTTCAACACTCGATTAAGGATTAGAATTTGTTTAAAATGACAGCAAATGAAACAGTTTTCTGCTTGTTTGATTATGCATCAAAGAAGAATATTCATATTTTAAACGCTTTAGTGCCCACACCTTGCCTTATTCGCTGCACTTTCAACACAAGTCAAATTACTCCTCTCTTCCACCGTTTGCCATGAACAATCGACTGGATTATTCTGCATGTACAGTTTAGTAACGTTTGGTGAGATTTGTTCCAAATCAACCTTTGAAATGCAGTTCGTTTGAACGTCAACCTCAAGCGATGGAACAGTAACAACGGATAGGTTGAGCTCGGTGAGATTAGCGTTTATCAGCCAGATACATTTGAAACTGGCTGGATATTGGGAACTGTTGAGCATGATTGTTGTTAAGTTGTTATACGAAAGATCTAGCCCTTCCAATTGGCTCATCCGCGCAAAGCTCTGTATTGTTACATGTTTTATCTGATTGCGTGATAAGGCTAGGAGAGTAACACTGGACAGATTTTCTAAACAGGTCGGTATCGCGGTTAAGTTATTGTAGTCAAGCTCCAAATACACCATGTTGGGCACATGCCATCTGCACAGATCTAACGCTTTTAATTGGTTTTTTGACAAACATAACCGCAAATGTGCTGCAGAGATGAAGTCACCCCGTATCGACACCATTCCATTATGTTTCGCATTCAGTCGCTGCAGTTTCGCTAAATGATTGAATGGATCCAGGTTGAAGTGTTTCAACATATTCTGGGATATAGAGAGTGTTTGCAACGAATCATACAAGCTGCAATGTGTTGTCGCACTGTTAACTATGTTACGTATACGGTTTGCTTCTAAATTCAATATTTGCAGCTTGGAAAGGTCACAAAACATCTCAATGTTGAGTGCCTCGATAGGACAATTTGTGATGGCAATCGTGAGGGCTGCTTTTAAATTGCCTATCGATTGTGGAATGGCGGCCAGCTTCGAAACACTCACAGTAAGCTCAGCGATCGTATTATTGTCATCAATCACGAGTTTGTTCACCTCATTATCAGTTAAAATTAGCTCGGAAATGTTGGTTCCTCCTGGGACACTGATTGATTTCAATAAGGTCGATTGCGCAATGTGCAAACTGGTGATATGAGCGGGAATGGTCTGGAAAAACTCACTATCCGCCATATCGAATAGTAGATTGAAATATTTAAGACCTTGCACATCAGCTGGAATGTATCGGTACATGAAAATGTCCTCCTCCTTTGAGTCCATATTTTCGATATCACACTCTTGGAATTGACTGCAAACCAAACGCACCGCATGAACATATTCCACAGCTACAACAAACACAGTGAGTGAACTACAAAGAAAGAATTTCGATTAGCTACTGAATTTGTACATGAAATATAGATTTCAAACCTGATCATTGTATGCACTGTCAGTTCCATAGCAAATATGTTATCGATTTACTTTGATGAAAAAAATATAGAAAGTTACTGCTTTAGTTCTGCCAACAGCTCATCAAGAAGGAATGTGAGTTTGTGAACTGAAATGCTTCACGTTTAGTGCTCGTTAATTCTTGGATAATATACGCAAAATGTTTAAATATACGCAAATTGATAAACGGGTTTACCCCAAAAAACTTCAATGATTGTCGTTGAAGCTAATGCGATTTAAATTGATAGAAAAGTGTCACATTTATTTAATTCAAGCAATTTGTTTCTTTCCTCTATTATTACATTTGATATTTATTACTACAGATAGCAAGTTGCCATAAACACTATAATACGGAATACGGTTATCAGCAACTATATTGAATCATCATTATGGTAGATGCAAAAATTCGTTTTTTTTTGCTTTATTCATTATTTTTAATAAACGGTTTAAAATTAAGAATGAATAGTAGGTAAGGTTTATCAATGTCCGAAATGAATATCCAAATGATTTGACATAGATTGAATTGCCCTGAAGTAGTATTTTCGTTTTTTTACAGGTTACAGTTAAGTTCTTTACTTCACATTTTCAAATTTGAACATCCTGAATGCAGTCGTACATCGAGAGTCTCCTGAATTTCATTTCAATTTTTTTCAAAGCATTTTTGAAGATATGGTAACATGTTTTTATCCATATGAGCATTAAAATATTAACACTATTTTTTTTAAACTCCTTTCCTTGTTTGTTTGCTTTTCATATTAATTTGTTGATGCTCGCTAGAGTCTATTTTTCCAGATGTTGCCAGACCAATAAGGTTTTGGCTATTCTATTAACAATAATAACAAATAGATGTAGCGTTTGGTTAGCTTTAGGAACAATATTAAGCAAATTAGCAAGTAAGTTATTTATTGTATAGTCGTCGTGTCAAATCATGCTAAACAAACATATAACTATACTTATGAAACAGCTACGTGCACCTTTGCTTAATCGATGTATTTTCAACGCAAGTCAAATTATTCCTCTGTTCCGCCGTTTGCCATGAGCAATCGGTTGAATTGCACCACATGAAAAGCTTGGTAACGTTTGGTGAGATGCGTTCCATATCAACCCTTGAAATGCAATTTCCTTTAACGTAAACCTGGAGCAATGGACCGGGAACAAACGATAAATCAAGGTCGGTAAGCTAATTCGATAGTTTCAAGACTGCCTGGATACTCTGTTGGATCCTCTGCCTGGAACTGTTGAGCGTAAATGTGGTTAAGTTGTTGAACGACAGCACTAATTCTCTTAAACCGTGCATTTGTGCAAAGTTTTGTATGGTTGCATTCGTTACTTGATTGTGCGCTAAGTTTAGCACTGTTACATTGACCAGACTTTCCAAACAGGTCGGTATCGCGGTTAAGTTATTGTAGTCCACCTTTAATATTACTAAGATGGGTACGTTCTATCTGCATAGATCTAACGATTTCAGTTTGTTTTTCGTTAAAGCTAAACTCAAGTATGCCACTGAGCTGAATCCGTCTCGCACCATTCCATTGTGTTTAACATCTAGCTGATGCAGGCTGCCGAAAGGGTTGAATAGGTCCAGATGAAATTGTTTAATTAAGTTCCCAGATATGGAGAACATTTGCAACGAATCATACAGAGTGCAACGTTTGGTCGCACTGTTAAATAGCCTATGTATATGGTTTTCATTGAAATTTAGCACTTGCAGCTTGGACAGGTCACAAAACATCTCTAGGTGCAGTACCTCGATAGGGCAATTCGTGAAGGTTGTGTGCTGCCTTTAAATTGCCTATCGATTGTGGAATGGCGGCCAACTTGGAAACAGTCACTGACAGCTCAGCGATCGTGTTAGTCTCATCGATTTCAAGTTAATGCAATTCATTCAAATCACTTAAAATTAGCTCAAATAGATTGGTTCGTTCCGGCACACGGATCGATTCCAGTATGAACGATTGCGAAATGTGCAAATGGTGATATGAGCGGGAACGGTTCGAAAAAACTCACTATGCACCTTAGCGACCACCAGGTTACAATATCTTAGGCTTTGTACATGGCCTGGAATATACTGGTGCATAAAAACGTCCTCTTCCGTAAAGAACATATCTTCTATTACACACTCTTGGAATTGAATGCAAACCAAACGCACCGCATGAACATATTTCACAGCAACAAAACAAGCGACAAGAAGACTATAAAAGCAGCAGGGAGTAGAGGATTTACTACTGGATGTGTGACATTTGATAAACTTTTCAAACCTGATCATTGTATGCACTGTCAGTTCCATAGTAATTGTGTCGTTGTTTTTGTTTGGAGACAACAGAATCGAAAAATACTGCTTTACTTCTGCCAACTGCACAACAAGGAAGACTGTGAGGTTGTGAACTGAAATGCTTCTCGTTAACTGCTCGTGAATTTGTGTGTAATATACGAACAGGGAATCAGTTTTACCATTACAAATTGAATCATTATTGTTGGAGCAAATGCGATTTAAATCGATAGTACCGTGTGACAATTAATTCACTCACATTCATGATTCATGATTCCTGGGAACTAAGACATGCAATGCATGTATCTTGTTAACGTATGATGTAATAAAATTAATACATTTTCGAAAAATAGGTTAGTTAACGCCTTCCACTTGTAGTTATCAACGTAGTATTAATAGATATTCGACGGACACGATCAATTCATCATGCTCCAGTACATTTTTCCGTTCTGATTGCAGTCGTATATCGAGAATTTTCTGAATTTCATCTCAATTCTTTCACAGCCTGTTTGGAAATATGTTAACATTTTCATAGAATAATTAAAATCATAACATAAAATTTCGTTTATTCCCCGTTCCTGCTCATTTCCTTTTCATATTACTTTGTTGGTGCTCGCTAGAGTCTTGTATAGATGATAAATGTACCCATTGTAACAACTACGTGCACCTTTGCTTAATCGCTACATTTTCAAAGCAAGTCAAATTATTCCTCTGTTCTGCCGTTTGCCACGAGCAATCGGTTGAATTGCACCACATGAAAAGCTTGGTAACGCTTGGTGAGATGCGTTCCACATCAATCTTTGAAATGCAATTTCTTGCAACGTAAACATCGAGCGATGGACTGGGAACGAGGGACAAATCAAGTTCGGTGAGATTATTGTTCACCAATTCGACAGTTTCCAGACTGGTTGGATACTGTTGAGCGTTAATGTGGTTAAGTTGTTGAACGACAGCACTAATTCTCTTAAACCGTGCATTTGTGCAAAGTTTTGTATGGTTGCATTCGTTACTTGATTGTGCGC
>KI920598.1:8990-25163 GCA_000473525.2 Anopheles melas | reverse complement strand
CAATCAAGTACTCCTGGTCTCTGGCCTGAACTAATTTTGTTTAATAACTCTCTTCTCCTTATCTACTTTTCTTAAACCATACAATACGTTCTTGAAAATCAAAATCGAAAACCACCCGCCTTACCGAATCTCTCTCTCTCTCTCTCTCTCACTCTCTTTCTTTGACTTTTCCTTCATTTGTAGCCTTGGGGATGGGATAGTATTTCCCTGCCGCGATGTAGCACCATATAGCATCGAATTCGCCGCATGAAGTAATGTCCCCGTAGCGCCCCTGACCGCTATCACCATTGGCAGTCAATATTGTAACGGCGCGGTTGCAAGTAGCACCGTTCGGGTCGATCCAAAAGCTCAAACGATCATATTAGAACACCTCGACGAAACAAAGGAGGGCGGTGGGCACCGTCGCCAGGGTCAGCAACAAACTGTGGTCATGTCGCACAGCACAAACGGCTTGCCCACTGTAGGAAACCAAAGAGTGCTTCGTGTCCACTAAACCTTCCTGGGTAGTAGTTAGAGATAGTGGCTGGTAGAGAGCAGGGGTAGAGTGGTTATGAAGGATAAAGTTCTTAAATTTTGCTCACTGGTGGGTCGTACTCAGTAACAGCCCTGATTCGCATTGTGCGTTGCCTTAATCATTGAAAAACAAAAATGCTGCTTATGGGATTCGCAATCCAATGGATTTCTGTTATTCAATCTAATTAGATATTAAGAGCCTTAGTTGTCTTATGTCAAACGTTTCTTCCTTGCTATTTTGTACAAGTAACGAATGACCCTAGAGGGGAATTGGAATACAAGATTTCGTATGTTTCTAAACTTAACATAAGGTACAAACGACAGAATCAATATGGATAAATATGTAATGAACTCTAGAAACAGTAATTGTCTTGCAATTCGCTAATAACAATGGATTCCATACCTCTGTTTAATGATACTGTTAAGTTGTTCGTAAGCAATGCATCGACTTAATTATTATCTTACAAAAGTATTTGATGAAAATGGTATTTATAAAAAGAACTGGAAATAAATATGTTACATGTATCCCGGGAGGAATGGGAGCGGTCCTTGATATAAATTTTGTTTTTTTTTACTTTTACGTTTTAAACCAATAAAAGATAAAACTTTTTTTTGCTAATTTTGTAATTAGAAATTCAATCAAATAGCAATAATGTGTTGTTGTCCGGTGATGATTTTTCAGAACAGAACGATAAAAAAGATTCACTGCTTTACTCTCTTTCAGCATGGGCGACGGCGTAGTGTACCCAATGCGATGCTATGACGAGGACGCCGAAGCATTGCTAGGTGGGGAACAGCATGGTAATCGTTCCGGAACGGAAAACCTTCACGATTTCGAAGCAGCAACATTCTTGAATGAATATGGCAATCTAATGAACTGAACAATAATAATGCTATGTTTTAAAACGCGTAGTTAAGCGCTTAGAATGTGGATCGTAACTATTGTTTAGTTAATTTTCTATAGGCATAGCACGTACCAGATTCGGCAGCAGTAGTATGCAAATAAGCAAAAGATGGATATTAACAATGCAATAGACCGTAGGAAATGTCAACTTAAACACGAACAAAATTACGATATTCCAGCTTTAATGTCCAAATGTGATGTAAGTCATATCCATCAAACAGTCTTTAAGCAAAGCATTTAAAAATCACCTGTAATTCAATCGTACCCCCAGATGCTGACTTGAGACTATTTTACGTGCGCCAGTATGCATTTATTTATCAAACTAAACACCATTCCAGTGATGCGTAAACGACGAAATTCTTCTTGGCAGTCCGATTTGTATGTGTTTTTAAATGATACTGATTAGTACTGTTAACACATTCGATAGATATAATATGACATCGGTAGCTAATAAAAGAGTGTTATTTACCGTAAAGATAAATTGAAACAGTGAGATCGCTACGGACTGAACGCTGTTCATAAAAGGGAACTAGGAAAGCGATAAATCTACGACAAGGAAAAGGTATTAGACGCTGCTGTACCATTAGCGAGGGCCTTGTACAATATAAGCATAAAAGGGGCGAATGTTGGACTGAGGAAAATGAAACACGGTAGAAGCTTAGATTGTGTAAGAAATAAAAAGTCTTTCTATTTGATGTTAGTTCGTACTTTTTCGAAAGTTTATCGTAAATTATTAATATCACGTCAGACACCAAAGCGTACACATTTGCGCGCTATTATTTTGAAACAGTAACCCACAGGGCAAGGCGAGCTTTTTGGCGAGCCTAAAAAACCGTCACAATTTCTTTCAAAAAGCATCGCCAGCGAGGGAAAATCGCACCGATCGCACCAGAGTGCTGGCGAGCTCGCGTAAACCGGTTTTTGGTCTGCGGGTGACAACCGTTAAACCCGATTATCCGTGCCGATTGGTCAGAAAAGACAAACTATCCAATATGGCGTTGAGAAAAACTTTGTAATTTTTTAATCTCGTAATTGTTGCGATTTTTTATTTTCAGACAAATATTTTTGCAGTTCTATATATTATGGAGCAATTAAAGTCTAATTTACGGACGAATTAAATGATGAAACATTCGACACAAAACACGCAGACAAATCATGATCCAACCCATTTGCTGCATCTTGTTACGGTAGTGCCATCTACCGGCCGCTAAACCAAGAACAAAAATGACATGGCTGACTGTGTCGTTAGTGTGTGCTTGGTCGTGGTAAGATTTTTCTTCATCAATATTTGCTATGAGAAATTGTTTTATTCTGGTTAAAAATACTACCCAAAGAAAGTGGAAAACTTGCTGAACAATTTAAGATAGATAGGTTTCCCGTTTCGCTTGATCCGAAGCTGGTATCATTGATTGAAAAAGTGAAACCCATTTCTTGCTTGTGTTAGCGAATACCGAAAAATTAGATGAATATGCGAAAGAGAGCTAGAACACCGATGCAGCGATGCATGGTAGAGTGAAACGGCTTGAGTGAGAAGTAAAAAATGGAGAAATTGGAGCCGTCAAAGTTTTCACACGCACATCGGAACGGAGCTACTTTTGCAACCACTTTGCTACCTGTCTCCGCCACACCAACACCAGTAGTCTAGAAACTGTCTGCACATGACAAATCTTCCGATTGCGATACTTCTTCATTGTTCTAACAGGTCTTGTTGTGCTCTTCTCTTTCACAGCTTGTGTAACTAAACCGCTATTTTAGACTAAAGAGCAGTATAATCGAATCTACATCTACCAACAACTCCAAAACCAACAAAACAGCTGCAAAAATCAAACAAAATCCCAACAATATTGTTTCATTAAAGATAACAAAAAAAAACTATCACTGGAAAAATACTCAACCATTTTTACCAAAAAAAAAAGGAAGGGAAAGTAAAAGGAAACCAAGAACTATTAACGAGAAAAAATCGAAAAATCGATGCATAGCAAAACCCTTGCAGGAGGCATTTGCATCCGCTAATGCAACCAACGGCATCGGTGCATCGATGAAAATGATGCGCGAGTAATCGCAAGCAAATGTTTCAATCCGCATGGACTGTGCAGGAACGCTAAAATAAGGGAAGAAAAAACAGGGCGTAAGGCACACCAGCGAACCCGAACCGTGCTAAGCGCAACAGACAGAAACGAGCGTAAAAAACACACTAGCATAAAGCCTTATGAACCGTAAAAAATTGTGATCTCCAGTTTTCATCTTTTTTTCAAATTCGTCAAATCAAGCTACTGGACGGAGCAGAAGAAAAAAATCGCACCAGAACTGCTACTCCCAGCAGAAGGACGAAACACTAGGAAACGAAGAAATAGTAGTTAATGCTACGGAGCAGCGGTAGAAGTAAGCAGTAAAACGGTCAGCAATTTACGCCTAACATCCCGGAGGATCAGGAAGGATCTGCAGCAAGAGTGTTGTTGCGAAAAGTTTTGAACACGCGTTCGTGTGAGGTAAATGTGAGTGTATAACAACAGCATTCATCAGCAATAGTCGGCCACAAAATTCCGTACAGATTCAAACACACAAAGGACAACTTAGCACGCATTTACGACATTTACGGTTCCGCACGCAAGCAAGCGAAGCAGGCGCACGGGGTAACGAAAAAAGTTAAGAGAGAGTGAAAAGAGGACAAAACAACAAACTGTATAATTTGCCATCATTTTCTCTCGAGTACCGGAACCACCCCCCGTGTCCCGTATAAAGAACGCACAGTTTGTTTGCGCGACGCCTCTCAAGATCAAGGAAGGGTGGAACAAAAGATCAGCAGCAGTCATATAACAATAAGATCAATATACTGAAACAGAAACGAGGAACAAACGACATCAGCTCAGCCATAGCAGTCAGATATAAAATACATTAATATTCATCATCATCGTAGCCAGCAGCAGCAGCAGTAGCGGACATTTGCCTGACGACCAAAACACACAGTACGTACGTCTGGAAGTGTATGGGAGTAATCCGATACTAGTAGTAACACCAAAAATCAATTCGCAATTACGTTTTAAGCGATTTTGTACCACGCAACACAAGGACCGTCGAAAGAAGAGCAAAAAGGTGGAAAAAGTCAACAGTAACAGCAGCAGCAACAATAACATAATAGGAAGTGAAACCCATCGTGCATGGTGTGTGGTGTAGTGTTTATACGAAACTAGTTGGTTCACTGATTAAACGATAGAACGATAGAACTTTTGTGAATAAACACCGAGAAGTGATTAGTGTTTCCGTTCGGTTTTGATTTCCCTTTTTTCGTTTCGATTTTTATGTGCAGAGTGAGTAGCCAAGTCAAGATCGCGACCGTTTTGCATTCGCAACATCCTTTTAGCTGGTTCCCGTTTTGATCGTAAGCAAACAACACCGATTCTGCATCGTGTGTACAGCGCTTATCGCTCACGTGTTAGTGGTGCTCCCAATAGAACTAGCAAAACATTCATGAAGATTTGTCCAGAAAGAGTGTCTGTGCTGCCGATCGGAAACTGCGAACTACTAAAACCAAATCGTCAAAAATAGAAGTACAAACTATCACCACAATACAGCCATATTGCTGGCACTCTTCATCGAATTACACGCATAATAGTGTGGGATAAAATAGGAAGCCACATGTTCTCCCGATAACGATAATCGACTCCACTGACACTGGTCTGGCCAGCGCAAAATAAATGGTAGAGTAACGAAAGCAACAAACAACACGCGTTAACCCCGTTTGGTCGAGAATACACCGTGCCGAGGATTCCAAAGTGCATCGATAGACGATTGGGAAACCTTTAACAAACAACAACATACAGCAATATTTTTCGCTTTGCCTACATACGTTTACACGAGAGCTGGACTGGACAACCGTTTTATTACTCTATCTCAGTGTCTAGTGAGAAACAGCAAACACGCACATAAAGTATACTTCCTCATCTTTGGGCACCTTAATACCGCCCCAGAGCTGTTGTTAAGCTGGAATATCGTGTACCGCTTCCGTTGATCTGACGGCGCTTTGAAAAGCAACCCGGTAAAAACGGCTTTCCGTCGCCGCAACAACGGATGGTTATGTGTTGGTAGTGTGTGTTTGTGTGTGTGGTGAAACACTATAGTGCGCACAGTGGTGTGGTGTACTGTGGACGTAAAATAACTACAGTGATTCGTGTACAGTTTGCGTGTGTGCGTGTGTGTTTGGGGTGTAAATTCGCTGATAGTAAAAGTGATTAGTGTACGCAAACCATAAACACTGGCCATTTGTCGGAAATGGTAGCTTGAATAATTAAAAAGAAAAAAACAAGACTGTTGTAAAACAAGTTGCAGCGAAGCGAAGAGAAAACACGGTGAGAAACACAAAAAATAAGTCAAGCGAGGGAGTGATAGAGAAAAACATACAAATAAAACCATTCTGTGATAAAATTTAAAAAATATAACAAAATAAGCATATGTTTATTAAAGTGAAACTAAGTTAGGCTTACCGTAACCAAAACACAAGACAAACGAGAACGTAAAGCAAAACAAAAAAAAAACAATACAAGAAAACAAACACACTTTTGTGGCGTAATGCTACGGTGCTGCGTTATAGCGAGAACATTGAAACAAAGAATACGCCTGCAAATTCGTTCCTGAGCGAGTTCGCCTAAAGTAGTAAATAAAAACTCAACGCATTTGGAGGAAAATCATCGCCAGCAGCTACGGCACAAGTGTGTTCTGTTCATACATACACACGTGCAGGTGTAGGCAGCATTATCCGCGATTCTGCTGTATGCATTTGAGAAGCCACCCAGGACAAAAGTAAGCGAAACATTCAGCAATTTCGTATGATAAACCGTTCACCCGTTCATCCGTCGCGGTATTTCGTTCGTGCGTTCCCGTATTGCGGCAACGAACATTTTTTCAATCTATCCAGTCCGGTTGTATGCTGAATCTCCGATATATCATGTACATTCGTTGATTTGCTCCAAAAGCGAAAAGTGTTTGTGTTATAGCAGTTCAAAAAATCCGCCGAACAAAATAGTGAATAAAGCTCCGTAAAACAAACGGTCGTCGTAATTGAAGTGTGATTTGGCTCTGTGAAATTTGCAAAAGAATAAAAACTGTTTCAAATTCCAAGGAACAGATTCCGTTTGCTGCAAAGCGCTCAAATGCTCGCGTAAGAACTTGAACCCATTGCGGAGATTAAAACATTTTACGGTTCACAAAATTGTTTCATCAAACACGACGGATTGACGGAGAGCTGGTATCTTCCAGTCCCGAAATAGTGATTGTTCTTGCTTCTCATATTGAAGAACACTTCAATTTTTCCTAATACTGTGACACTTGTTTTTTAAACCCCATCCCGTGGTGATACAATCGCATTTGCTAAAAACAAAAAGTAATAAAAACCACAGCAAAACAAACTTGTAAAGTGTTCGGAAACGTAAAACAACCAACAATCGGGGTAGAAATCAACTACAGCGCTTGTCGTTGCATAAACATAGCGCGCCACATACAAAAAAACACACACACATACAGACATACACGAATATCTGATAAGGCTGATTTGTGAATATAACGGAAACCAAACTAAGCGATAAACAAGCGAAACAATTGCATACTACTAAAAATAAAAGTAATAAAAAAAAACAACACAACAAAGCGCTAGTGTGTAAGATAGTAGCGGAGTGTTAGAAACAGTAGAACACTCTTGAAACAAGTAAAAGTGACGATATACAAACATTAGTAACAAATTCTGGACGAAAAGAGCTGCATGCAAACTTCCCAAACACGCCCGATAAAAACGGATCGTGAGAAAAATCGCTTGCGGGATTAGTGAAGTGCGTGCGTGTGCGTGAGATAGAAAGAGATTAATCAGCTGTCGGAAAAATTGTATCAACAGAATCGAACCAAAGGCGAGAACGGTGAAATTAATAAACCTTTTTCGGGTGAGGCGTAGAAAACAATACAGGCAAGATTTGGGTTAAACCAATATACTAAAAAGCATTACAATTAGTCCACCATTGCAACCCGGTTCGTGAACGGTGAAGTGGAAGAAGAGTCGATCCTCCGTACACCAACGCAGTCCGTAGCAACGGCGAAGTGTATGTGGTTCTTTTAAGTTTTCCATCCAGAAGAAAGTGTCAAATTTGCAATCTGTGAGGCTTCTAAACCCATAACGTGATCACATTTGCTGTTTACCGGAAGGAACGGAACGCATTACTACTCGCTGAACGTGTCACTTTGACGGCGAGTCTACCGTTTTTTTGTCTTTGTCTCAACAAATCAGTTCGTATTAAGTGAGCAAACAAAAGTCAAGAATCTTCTTTTCGTGTGTCAACGATCATCATCACCATGGGAAGCCAAACGAAACCTTTCCGTTCTGCCGATGGTAAGTGTTGCTTGGATGGGTGTTAGTGAAATGATTATGCTATAACAAAATGGGTTTATAAGGCTGACATTATAATAAGTGGCGCTTCATTGGTTAATTGCTCTCGTGTTAGATTTTTAAAACTTTGTACTGTACGAGCTAAATTCTTTACCTTAATTGTTCATACCATAATTCAAATCAAAATGCTAAACCCTCAAAGCGATTTTTTGTTGTACCTGTTCATTAGGAACGGGGCTGTTTGTATTGTTTTTGAAAGCGATCATAGTAACATACAAAAACATACACCATTCTAGTGCATATGCTCTACGAGAAAATAGGGCCGTGGGAACAGGGATGATCAAAATTTAGAACTTCTAGTTTACGCCGTAGATTATGGAGTATTTGAAAATCGGTGATGGCAATTAACGAGCAGTTTGACCGAAACAAAAATGAATGTTGCAATCATTTAATGTAATGTTTTTGCATTTACCGTTTATTTATAGCATCATTTATGGATTATGTTGCGTACGGCCAGCGCAGCGATGTGTTCTACAGCGGCCAAACGAACCAACCGTCTGCTCCCCGGCAATCTATAAACCCATCGAATGTTTTCCCACCGATCGGTACGTTTAGCATCGAAGCGACTACGATGGCAGCTCCGAATCAAGGTGTTTTCGGTGGTGGCGATGCCATGAGCGTGATGGGCAATACCGGCACGACGGGCACTATCGGAGTGTTCAATGCCAACGCCATGATGAGCGTTCCGAACAACATGAACAGTGCGAACAATTCGTACTCGTCCGGCCAGAACACGAATGGTGTCGACGCTAGCCAGGGAACGCGCGAAACTGGCATCATTGAAAAATTGCTGGTACGTTCGCAACCGGAGGACATGTAAAGCAGAATGAGCGACCAAGATTCATTTGATAATGTTACAAATGTGTCTATCACCTTCCATTTATTTACAGCATTCGTACGGGTTTATCCAGTGCTGTGAGCGACAGGCTCGACTCTTCTTCCACTTCTCGCAGTTCGGGGGCAATATCGAGCATCTGAAGATTGGTGATCCAGTGGAGTTTGAAATGACGTACGACAGACGTACCGGGAAACCGATCGCTAGCCAGGTGACGAAGATCGCCCCGGAGGTAGTACTGTCCGAGGAGCGCGTTACCGGCACCGTTACGACCGAGCTGAAGTGCGACTCCGCCCCTTCGGGAGGCAATACGAGCTCTTCCACCTCGAGCGACACTACGACCGGGCGCATTAGCTATGAGAACCGGGGCGAATGCTTCTTCCTACCGTATACCAAAGATGATGTCGAAGGAAACGTTTCGCTACGTTCGGGTGACAAGGTTAGCTTTCAAATAGCTACGAATCAAAGGTAAGCGACACTTCTACTGCATATCTTTGCATATCTATAGCAGTACACCATTCCAATGCATTGTTATTCTGTTGGAATTTTACAGAGGTAACCTCGGTGCATGTCACATCCGGTTGGAAAACCCGGCACATCCCGTCAAGTATCGCGGTGTCGTCTGCTCTATGAAAGACACATTCGGCTTTATCGAGCGGGCCGATGTGGTGAAAGAGATCTTTTTCCATTTCTCGGAAGCGGATAACACTATCGAACTTCGTCCTGGCGACGATGTTGAATTTATTATCCAAACCAGAAATGTAAGTGTTCACTAATCCTTTTACTCGTACCGGAAATGAGTGCAATAATGGACGAAATATTTTCTTCTTATGTACCAGGGGAAAGAAGTGGCATGCAATATCGCTCGTTTGCCACCGGGATCGGTAATCTTCGAGGATGTCGATACGACCATCTACAAGGGACAGGTGCTGAAGCCACTTGATCGTAATAATCCGGCACGTCAGCAGACAAACGATCCGCTGCCGGGGCGCATTCGCTACCGTGCGGCCGACCACTCGGAGGTAGAAGTGCCATTCGGTGACAAGGATCAGAAAGGAGACTACACGCTGCGTCACGGAGACTGGGTACAGTTTTTGCTGGCGACCGATCGCCGCGATCAGTTGCAACGGGCCACATCCATTTCCCTGCTCGACGAAACATTCCAAGTGAGCGGTGAAAAGCGTGAGCAAGGCGTTGTCGCATCGTTAAAGGAAGGCTTTGGCTTTCTGCGCTGCGTCGAGCGAAGCGTTCGTCTATTTTTCCATTTTACTGAAGTGCTAGATACGGTAAGTGTAACGGATTTTAGGATAGACGTTACTACTCTTAGACTGGTGCTAATCTTTATTTTCATCTTTTTCATCTGACTAATTCGTTCCTTCCGTTTTTTTTTCAGAGCCGTGAAATTTGCGTCGATGACGAGGTTGAATTTACCGTCATTCAAGATCCTGGATCCAGCTTTGCTAACAACCGCCAAAGCGCTATCCGTATCAAACATTTGCCCATTGGTACGGTTAAGTTTGAAACTCTGATCGAGAGCAACGTTGAAGGCGTCGTATCCCGCGAGGCGCCTAAAAGTCCTATCAAATCACAGGAACGCACCGAGGGCGGCGTCATAACATACGGCCAAGGTCCAAACAAAAAGACTATAATGTATTTCTTGAAAGATTGTGATAAGCCACCACGTGTGGGTGATAAAGTCAGATTCAATATTTGTCAGGTAATGTAAAGGCTGGTTTAGTTCTCTTAATACGCTTAAACGCCATCATCCCATCAATCGAACATGAACCCAGAGATGGCGTTAACAGAACATCCATCGAAGAGGTTTCGCGGGATCAGTTTGGCGTTTAGCGGAATTTTCATGTTTCAACCGAATAATGTTCTTGATCTTGGTTAATGTAGGTAAAACGTAACAAAGAATTGATCGCAACGAACATTGTGGAGATCACTTCTAACACGCATCAAGCTCTGCAACAGCCGCAACTATTGCATCAACAACCCATGCAGCAGCAATTGCAGCAATCTCCCATTGCTGTCGATACGCAGCTAACGGTTGGAACGGTTCAATCGTCACAATCGCCTACGTCTGGCCTTAGTAATGGGTCTAGAGCGAATGGTAATTCGGTATTGAAGTCTAACTATACCAATGGCAACATTAAGCCAGGAAAAATTCACCATGGATTCATTGCGGTCTTGAAGGTATGAAAAGTGCGTCCGATATGCTATTATTTCCAACGAAAATTAACGAATTTATTTTGCAGGAAAATTTCGGTTTCATTGAAACGGTCGAGCACGATCAGGAAGTATTTTTCCACTTCAGCAACTTTGTCGGCAATAGCAATACATTGGAGTTGGGACATGAAGTAGAATATACGCTCTCTACCCGTAATGCCATCAATGCGGGCAACTGCATTCCGGCAGAGAACGTTAAAGTGCTACCGAAAGGAACGATTCAGCAACCGAAAGTTTTACCCTCTAGCTTCAATGGATCCGTCCTGCGTCCGTTGCGCTGCATCAATCCGGAACAGGTCGAATACAGTGGTTTGGTGCAGGTGAAGAACGAGCACGGCGACACATTGTCAACCCACGAGTTTGGTATTACCAGTCTAAAGAATCATCGCGATCTGCTGCAGAAGGATGATGTAGTAACATTCAAGATCGACGAGCTAAATCGTGCAATGGAGGTATGTACTGTTTGTGATACTTTCATGATTCGTAGCTTCTATATGATTTTCCATAATTCTTGTTTTTCCGTTCCAGATTGCTCCCGTTCGTACCAAAAAGCAAGCCAAGGTAGATTCAATTAAGGGACAGTTCGGATTTTTGGATTTCGAAGTGGATGAAGGGAAAAAGTTGTTTTTCCACATGTCCGATGTTCAAGGCAACGTAAATCTCTATCTCGGAGATACGGTGGAGTTTTCCATCGTTACTAATCAGGCAAGTGTATAGTATGCGTACCACTGTTTATACAAAATGAAAATGAAGTTTTTTTTTACATTGTGTTTGTAAATAATTTGGATGTTGATATGAAGTGTTATGCTGAACGGGTTGGTGACATCATTATTAATCGTTATCCTTTTCATTTTCTATTGAACAGCGTAATGGTAAAACCTCTGCATGCAACGTTGTAAAAATAAACGATGCGAATGGACCGCGGCCCGAACGACTGATTTCCCGCATCAAGCTAAACTCCGTAGACGATAGTGGACCACGTCTAACTGTCATTCGTGCGCCGAAAGGGCCGGACGGTACGAAAGGCTTCCATGCAGCTGCCAGAACTCCTCGTTTAGTTGGTATGTAAAATGTTCATTTTCTATGTTTTTTTTTCTTAAAATTGTTAACGATAGCTGAGAGACCATTATTTTATTATTTCGTTCATATTGGGTTTATTTTTATTTTTTTCTTCAATTATGTCACAGGTATATATCCAGCAAATGAATAATAAGTAACGAAAACGAAATTAGCAGATTGTAATAAAATTATACCAACTACTCTTCATTTTTACTCAGTTTCATGTTTGTATTTCGGTTTCTTTGAAAAACAAAAAAAAAAGTTGTGTATGCCTATCTGTTTTAGTTAATCAATTGAACGTTAAAAATAATTTGCTGTAAAAAGTAATGCGTTGCAGGAAGCATGCGAAACAACAATAAATACAATGCAAAAAGTATCATCAATGGAACATAAAACAACACATGTGATGAAACCAAAACTTTGTTTTCTGGTTACTGCTTGCGAAACGAAGCAAAATAATACGCTTATTGTTGCGTTGATCATTTCGCACTGCCAAACAGGATGTGTGAATTAAAAAAACTATCTTCATTTAAAAAAAGAAACACGAAAAGTGTTTGAAACCTTAGTTACAGCCTAATTTACATCGAAGACTAATTTTAACATTCATAAACAAACAACAGGATACCTTATCTGGAAACAAATGTGCCCGAAGATTTAACGTATATTTACATTATCCTTATTGTCGGTATACAATTGATTAGTTATTATTTAGAATTATGGTAAAAAGTACCGGTTCTTCATTTCTGATGTGATGATTTCGTCAGAATATTCGCAATCGATGTTCGCAATTCTTGCGCTAGTCGAAACATTTCATTGTATTGAATGCATATCGTGGTGTAAATTTGTGTAGACGTTGCGTAAATCGAATAGTTTTGTTTTATTTTCAAACGTTACAATTAACTAATTCAAACTAGAATTATAGTGTCATGTTTTTTTTATTTGGGCCTTAGTTTTTTGTTTTGTTTTGTTGGGATTGTATACAAAATGATTAAAAAGTTAATATAATTCTAACCGATCACAAACGGTGTGGTGCACGTGCACAGTTATGAAAACTTTTTTTTGTTTTGATTTAATGCTAAACGAATATTACCGCTACGGTTTATAAAATGTGCTTGAAGTTAACTGAACTAAATTCGAAGAAAAATATGTTTCATCTTTTTATTGCAACGTCAACATTTGAAATTGACCCTCGGAAAAAAGGCATGGAATATGTAATGATTTTGACTTTCAGCTATAGAATACATCACGAACGAAAAGAACACATTATTAAACTAAAAGATGTGGTTTTGCAACGAAACAAAACCAGTATGAATCAGTTCGATCCTACAATACTACAAACACATTACATTTAGAATCTGTAAGATGCGTAGGAACTAAGTATGAATTTAATTCATCACTTTCTAACTGTATTCATTCGTTTCCTCCCTGTTACTCTTTGTACCACACCAAACCAAATGTTCCCTTTATCTTCCATCGTACGACATGCTCTTTGGCATAAGAGGTAAACTTGTCTCAAAAACGGTACAATTTACATGGGAATCATCTCTTTCTTCTTTTTTTATCGAAGAATATATTGTAAGTCGATGGAAATATATGAAACAGCGATAAGATCGGAGAACGACAAACATCTGCTTTTCAATTTGAGCACCGATGTTTGTGTTTTCCTGCAAAACCTCGCTGTAGATTGACTATTTTCCATTCATTGCCAATATGTTGGGAGTAGAAAAGCGGAAACGCATAACTCTAAAAAAACAATAAGACGATGTTTGTATGATGCAACTTCCTGAAAAGTTGCTAAAAGAAAGGGAACATCAATGAAAATGAAACGAATCGTACTATTTTATACTTGATTATGATTATTTTGAAATTGGCTTTTATGAACTCTGTATCTATACGTTAAGTCAGGTTATGTTTTCAATATAAGAGCTACGTAACGAAAAAAAACAACTATGTGTAACTGAGCAAAAACAAAAAAAGTATGAAAAGCGAAACCATTTGTGAAGTTAAGAAGAACATAAAGAATGGAAAGGCTATTGAAAGAAACACGTATCCCAACGCATATTTCCTCTTATAAAACATGATCTAGTCTGTGCAACAAATTGATACTAACACAATGCAAAAGCAAGACATACGAATGATGGCATAGGTAGAATTCGTTAGCAATTAGTGGACGGCAAATGAGAGAACACACATAAACACAAAATCACGAAGCGAAGGAAAGGAAGTAACGATGGAACATGTATAGTGATATTAATGTCACTTGATGACGAACGCTTCTACTGCTCAGCAATACAAATAATGCAACTGTAATTAATGGTTTGAGATAACAAACACAAAAAAACTGTGTGAAACAATTGTCTTATGTTTTTAAATTCGACCACTACTACCAATTCTATTGCCTATACGAGAATGCAGGAACTGCTAACGAGTAAAATCTGTAATGCTAACAAAATAACAATATGTAAACAAAACAAACATACTCACGTATACACATACAGCCACATACACGTACACACAACAGGAATCTGTTGGCTTGGAAGAACTCTCGTATAGGATTTTAGTTACTTTTATAGAACAATAATTGATGGACGAATATGCAACAGCAGCATGGAAAAATATACAATCTCCATCAGCAAAGCAAAGCAAATATACATCAACATGTTAATAAAGGTTATTCGGAATAGAGAAGCCATCTTGACTTGTAACATGGATGGCAGTGCGAGAAGCAATTGACAACTGGTGCCAGCAACAACGATACATTACAGGCATAGAAAGGAACATGCGGTAGTGAACATAATAACGCTTGTAATGTAGATGAGAACAGAAACAAAAGTAAGAAACAAACAAATATGAATGAATAATTAAAAGCAAAACTACTATCATACAATAACTGCAGGCAAGAGGAAAAAAAGAAGGTTGGCTTTAAAGTAAAACTTTAAGCTAAAAAGTAAGAACAGATAACACAACAAACACATTCACACACACATAGAACACATAGAACGAAAAAGAGATAAATAATACAACAATTATTAACATTGCGGGATCAAATGAAGAAACGTTTACAGGAGTAAACGTAAACGTGTAACAAACAATGCTTAGTAAACGCAATCATTGCAACCGCCGCCAGCATAACAATAGGGCAACAATGGGCTGATATTTATATTCGGTTGGTTTTTACGTTTTTCTTTCCGCTTTTGATTGTCGCGCAAGCAATCATGCTACAAAAGAAAAAAACGAATGATGAAACTGCAAACAAACATATGCGAAAACTGTGTCTGTGCCCGTGTATTGCAATGGCGCAAACAGGCACGCGCGCGTAACGTGTTTTAGTGCGTAAGTTGCTTTAGCTCAGGATGGCCCGATTTAAAACTATTGTTGAATAGTTGATGTGCAAAACGATCAAAAAACGGAAACACAAATTGTCAGACACAGCGGACGAATGACGGCAAACGACGACGGAGTAGCATACGTGAACCCTGCATGTGGAGGTGGAAAAAATTATTCTTATCAAGCTATGCTACCCTCTTGTTTAGATGAACTAATGAACCTAGAACGTTGTAAACGAGCTAGTTTCATCTGGTTCTTTGTTTCAAGTGAAATTGCTTGCAAAGGATGACATTTTTGTTCTGGGTCGAGTTGAAGTTGAAAAAGAAAAACACAAAATACACAACACACACAAGTAAACTTTCCAAGCGCTTTTCTGAAGACAGCGGTAGGGGGAAGACCGATCCCGATAAAAGGAAGGAATAAAGCGAAAGAGGGGTAAAGAAAGGACAGTTCAGAACCAGTATCTATGAGCATGATTATAATTCTACAGGTGAACAAAATAAAAAAATGAAACATAAAAGAAAAAAACAACAAAAAAAAACAACAAAAAAACGTAAAATTTACATAAAACAACAAAAAACAAATGAAATCAATACAACATTGTAACTGAACGAAGTAAACACGCAAAGCTCTGATGTAACCAATAAACCAAGCAAGCAAACAACAAACAAACAAACAAAACAACCAAATAAGCATTACACAAAACAAACTAATGTTTCGGCTTTCGTTCTCTTTCTTCGTTTCTGGTATGGTATGATGACATTCAGGTGTTTAGTGTGGTTTTTGAGTATACATAACCGTTGCTGGTTGGTCCGGTCTGGTGGTACAGTCGTCAACTCGTACGACTTAACAACATACCCGTCATGGGTTCAAGCACCG